>CM066032.1:1383431459-1383690110 GCA_033557465.1 Ichthyophis bannanicus | reverse complement strand
TCACTCCACCAAAAACTCTCTCATACTAGACAAAGATCGCCATTCTATTGCACAATTGAGCCCTCCG
Source organism: Ichthyophis bannanicus (assembly GCA_033557465.1). Lineage (NCBI taxonomy): Eukaryota > Metazoa > Chordata > Amphibia > Gymnophiona > Ichthyophiidae > Ichthyophis > Ichthyophis bannanicus. The sequence continues at coordinate 1,383,690,043 of CM066032.1, read as the reverse complement.
GTGCCTCCGAACCTAACTCAAAAATCCACCATTGTTCTCGCCAAAGCTAACCACTGATCCATAAGATCTTCCCCCGCTTCCCCGGTCTATTTTTTCAATGCAAAAACACTTTAAATCTGTGAATTCATGATGTAATGTCAGGCAGTGTTGCACCATAGGTGCTTCCAATTTGCTATGCAGCAAACGACTGCGATGTTCTATCATACGTGTTTTTAATGCCCTACTAGTTCTACCTACATAGAGCAATCGACACGGACATTGAACTATATAAACTACATGCTAGTTGTGCAGTCCGAATGGTGGCGCAAACGATATCGTTTGTTTTTATATTCAAACAAGTCTAGCTCCCAAGTTACCGGGCAAATCGTACAGCGCCCGCATTGTCGATGACCCACTGCAATATGTTCAACAGACCGTACTAAACTACTGTTCTTAAAACGTGAAGGACTCAAATATTCTTATAAATTACTTCCTCTCTGCCATACACATCGTATAGCTTTATTTTGAAGAGCAGGAATCAAAACACAAAACTGCACCATGTTTCTTAAGTGTGCTCTGAAGATAACTACTCAAGGGAGAATAACTGAGTGACAAGATTTATGTGAATCTGTCAAGCAAGTTGAACCACTATGAGGAACATCACTCAGGAGGCCAATCGCGATCATTATTTAGAGCTCTCTGGTATGCTCGCTGCACTATCCCTGAGGGATATCCTCTATCCAAAAAGTTTTTTGTCAGCTGTTTAGACTGTAATTTATAGTCCTGTCTAGTCGAACAATTTCTCCGATATCGTAAATATTGAGAAAATGGAAGACCCGTTTTTAAACGGGGGGGATGGGCACTACGAAAATGTAACAAAGTGTTACGATCTATCTCCTTTCGATACACGTTGTCTCCCATCCACCTTCCCCTTTAGACACCCGAACATCTAAATAAGTTATTTCCTGACTGTTAATCTCATAAGTGAATTGGATGTTAGTATCACAAGTGTTCAACCAAGTGATAAAAGATTCAAACTGTAACGTTGAACCATCCCATAGTACAAACACGTCATCTATGAATTGCTTCCATAACTTGATGTGACTCCGATAAGGATTCTCTGAAAACCATCGTGCTTCATAACTCGCCATATAAAGGTTTGCTACTGACGGAGCACACGTAGCTCCCATGGCCACTCCTGATAACTGATGGTATATCGTATCAATAAACCAGAAATAGTTCTGAAAAATTGTAATCTCGGTCAGCTGCAAAAGGAAGGCTATGTGTGCTATGGTTAAATCCCCCCGGGATTGTAGAGACGATTTAACTGTATCAAAAGCTGCTTTCTGCGGAATACTTGTATACAGAGAGCGGACATCAAGGGTTGCAAGCAAAAACAGTTTCCTCTAAAGCCAAAGCTGAACAAGACTTCAGAACTTGTAAAAAATGTGTAGTATCTCGAATAAAGGATGGAATCTGGGACAATAAAGGGCGAAGATAAGAATCAATATAAGTTGATAACGGCTCTAAAACTGACCCTCGTGTGGAAACAATCGGGCGCCCTGGAGGTCTATTCAGGTTCTTATGAATTTTAGGTACAGTATAAAAAACTGCCCCCTGTGGATTCGGTTTATTTAAATACTTCCATTCTTTATAGGAAATTAACTTATTCTGTAATGCCGCATCTGTTAGATTTCTAATGCTAGCTTGAATTTCTGCCGTCGGATCTGTCAACATCACTTCATAGACAGACGTGTCTTCCAACTGCTGCAACGCTTCCCACTGATAGTAAGCACGATTGAGAACCACGATCGCACCCCCTTTATCTGCCCGTCGAATGATAATATCTTCCCGAGCTTGAAGTTGTCGCAAAATTTGATGCTCTTCTTTCGTTAAAGTCGTTGAGTGGTGTCTAACCTCTTTTTCTTTTTTCTCCATATCACGCAATACTAAATCCCGAAATGTTGATAAAGGGGATGAATGGGTCCCGGAGGATACCAATTAGACTGAAAAGGCAGAGGGAGGCGCTGAAAACCGTCAACTCTATCTTGTGGTACTCCTTCCGTTGTTTCAATATTCTCCAAAGAACCTTCAATTGTTCCCTCCGTTCCGACATCCCCTCCTTCCATAGGATGTGAAAAAAATATCTTTAATTGAATTTTACGTATCAAGTTTTCAAAATCAACCCTAAAATTAAAAGGGTCATGATGGATTTCCGGAACGTATGAAAGACCCTTATTCAACAGCGCCTCCTCCTCTATAGACACCACTAATCCGGATATATTAATCACTAAAGAGGATGGCTTCTTAACATCCATAATTAAGTCCGTCGACGGGTCGGACGTTCTACTCTGGCCTCGGGAGGGACTCCTTTCTTTTTTTTGTTGTTGGTGGCATCCTGGTCGCTGCTTTCGTCTAAAAAATCACTTTCTCCAGTAGTGCGGCTTGAATCACTATCAGCATCAAAATTCACCTTTCTTGATGGCTTTCTCTTTTTTCGATTTACATCCATCCAAGGGTATACATACCCTATGGTATAGTCATCATTATCCCTCTTCAACTTTTTCACCTTCTGTTTGTGAACTTCCTGCCGTAAGGTGTGTATCTGTTTCTCTGTTTCTTGTTGATGTGTCCGAAACAGCTCCTCTGATTGAGCTTCCTTCAGTACGGTCAAACTGGCTTGTATCTCCTTATGCATCACATCTAAATTGCTCTTGATGGTATCTATCAACAAAACCATAAGGTCCAGAGAGCACTTGTTTAATATGCAATTCCATTTAGTGAGAAATTCCCAGTCATATTATGCATTCGGGGCTCCTTATAAACCCTCAAGCCCCGAGGGATCTGCTGCCTGGTTACATATTCAATTAAGGATAAACGATGTAGCTCCGTCCGGACTACTCGCTTCTGTAGTTTAAGGAGTTCCTCCCAACTGGTTCCCGAACTTTCTTCCTCTTGTGCTCCCTGGGCAAACGGTGTTTTTTCTTTACTAAGGGCCGAAATGTAATCAGTTGAAAAACTCAAAGTCTCTTTCCACAATATTTGGCCTTCCATTGACGTCTTATCAACTCCTATTCTGGCACTATTCACAGGGTGTGAAATCACTCAAATTCAATCGTTACACCCTAAATATCTTTCTATTCCAAGCTGGTGGATGAATTAGCAAATATTAGATTGCATTATTGTATTATTCCTATGGATGCACTATCTTCACATATCACACTATTCACCATACAAACTAATAAATATTTTATTGAACAAATGTTGACATCCCTTACTATCTCATCTCACAATATATCTGAAACTTAGAAAATCAATATATTTAATACATACATTACTTGTACAATGTTAACATCCCTTATTATCTCACAGTGTGACTATGCATCCTATATAATCATACAATTCCACAATTGTTTTTCCTACAAAATATTAAAATACATTAACATAAATTGCTCACACTACTTTTTTATAAACCTTAAAATATTCAATTAATTATGCTGAATTGAAGGTAAAACTTCCTTCTTGTTAATGCTCATTTGAACTGAATAGCTGATATCCGTGGCTGGTCCCACTATAGTGAGTACTCAAATATTATCCCCAAATGTCCAGTTCATCCATTTCATAACGTTTTTATAGATGTCCCATAATGGTGTCCAGCTCTCTGTATAAGAAGTACGTCACTTTTTTCACTTCCTCGTAACTCTTCAACAGCAATCAGTCCAAAATTTGTCCCAACGCCGTCCACTGGCACTGCCCACGCGTTTCCCTATTTAGTTCTTCAGGGCTCTTCATTTAAATAGCACTACTCTCAGCACTCTCTTTACAAAACCTAATAACAACCAGAAATACAATTATAACTAAATGTAAAAACTATCCGTCCACCTCCCAATCCTTTACTATCTATTATAGTAAGACTTTTGACATAAACTGTTACATTACCCCCATTAGAAACACTTACTCGATGCTGCCCACGTCTCTCTCTGATCGATTCCACCAAGAAATGAACCAACGATTCAGGAACGCCGCGCATGCGGAGTTGAACTACCACAGAGAATTTAAACCCCACAATAATTTCTCAGGGATCCTCTAACAAAACCTAGACCTAATCTATAGTGGAAGTTCAAGACCTCTCCTAACCATCGGGGCCTGTCCATATTAACGGAACTGCTTTAAAAACCGAACTCCGAGCAACAGCCCCAATCAATCATTCACTCCACCAAAACTCTCTCATACTATACAAGATCGCCATTCTATTTGCAAATTGAGCCCTCCCGGTGCCTCCGAACCTAACTCAAAAATCCACCATTGTTCTCGCCAAGCTAACCACTGATCCAAAGATCTTCCCCGGCTTCCCCGGTCTATTTTTTCAATGCAAAAACACTTTAAATCTGTGAATTCATGATGTAATGTCAGGCAGTGTTGCACCATAGGTGCTTCCAATTTGCTATGCAGCAAACGACTGCGATGTTCTATCATACGTGTTTTTAATGCCCTACTAGTTCTACCTACATAGAGCAATCGACACGGACATTGCACTATATAAACTACATTGCTAGTTGTGCAGTCCGAATGGTGGCGCAAACGATATCGTTTGTTTTTATATTCAAACAAGTCTAGCTCCCAAGTTACCGGGCAAATCGTACAGCGCCCGCATTGTCGATGACCCACTGCAATATGTTCAACAGACCGTACTAAACTACTGGTTTTAAAACGTGAAGGACTCAAATATTCTTTTAAATTCCTTCCTCTCTGCCATACACATCGTATAGCTTTATATTGAAGAGCAGGAATCAAACACAAAACTGCACCATGTTTCTTAAGTGTGCTCTGAAGATAACTACTCAAGGGAGAATACTGAGTGACAAGATTTATGTGATCTGTCAAGCAAGTTGAACCACTATGAGGAACATCACTCAGGAGCCAATCGCGATCATTATTTAGAGCTCTCTGGTATGCTCGCTGCACTATCCCTGAGGGATATCCTCTATCCAAAAAGTTTTTTGTCAGCTGTTTAGACTGTAATTTATAGTCCTGTCTAGTCGAACAATTTCTCTGATATCGTAAATATTGAGAAAATGGAAGACCCGTTTTTAAACGGGGGGGATGGGCACTACGAAAATGTAACAAAGTGTTACGATCTATCTCCTTTCGATACAACGTTGTCTCCCATCCACCTTCCCCTTTAGACACCCGAACATCTAAATAAGTTATTTCCTGACTGTTAATCTCATAAGTGAATTGGATGTTAGTATCACAAGTGTTCAACCAAGTGATAAAAGATTCAAACTGTAACGTTGAACCATCCCATAGTACAAACACGTCATCTATGAATCGCTTCCATAACTTGATGTGACTCCGATAAGGATTCTCTGAAAACCATCGTGCTTCATAACTCGCCATATAAAGGTTTGCTACTGACGGAGCACACGTAGCTCCCATGGCCACTCCTGATAACTGATGGTATATCGTATCAATAAACCAGAAATAGTTCTGAAAAATTGTAATCTCGGTCAGCTGCAAAAGGAAGGCTATGTGTGCTATGGTTAAATCCCCCCGGGATTGTAGAGACGATTTAACTGTATCAAAAGCTGCTTTCTGCGGAATACTTGTATACAGAGAGCGGACATCAAGGGTTGCAAGCAAAACAGTTTCCTCTAAAGCCAAAGCTGAACAAGACTTCAGAACTTGTAAAAAATGTGTAGTATCTCGAATAAAGGATGGAATCTGGGACAATAAAGGGCGAAGATAAGAATCAATATAAGTTGATAACGGCTCTAAAACTGACCCTCGTGTGGAAACAATCGGGCGCCCTGGAGGTCTATTCAGGTTCTTATGAATTTTAGGTACAGTATAAAAACTGCCCCCTGTGGATTCGGTTTATTTAAATACTTCCATTCTTTATAGGAAATTAACTTATTCTGTAATGCCGCATCTGTTAGATTTCTAATGCTAGCTTGAATTTCTGCCGTCGGATCTGTCAACATCACTTCATAGACAGACGTGTCTTCCAACTGCTGCAACGCTTCCCACTGATAGTAAGCACGATTGAGAACCACGATCGCACCCCCTTTATCTGCCCGTCGAATGATAATATCTTCCCGAGCTTGAAGTTGTCGCAAAATTTGATGCTCTTCTTTCGTTAAAGTCGTTGAGTGGTGTCTAACCTCTTTTTCTTTTTTCTCCATATCACGCAATACTAAATCCCGAAATGTTGATAAAGTGGGATGAATGGGTCCCGGAGGATACCAATTAGACTGAAAAGGCAGAGGGAGGCGCTGAAAACCGTCAACTCTATCTTGTGGTACTCCTTCCGTTGTTTCAATATTCTCCAAAGAACCTTCAATTGTTCCCTCCGTTCCGACATCCCCTCCTTCCATAGGATGTGAAAAAAATATCTTTAATTGAATTTTACGTATCAAGTTTTCAAAATCAACCCTAAAATTAAAAGGGTCATGATGGATTTCCGGAACGTATGAAAGACCCTTATTCAACAGCGCCTCCTCCTCTATAGACACCACTAATCCGGATATATTAATCACTAAAGAGGATGGCTTCTTAACATCCATAATTAAGTCCGTCGACGGGTCGGACGTTCTACTCTGGCCTCGGGAGGGACTCCTTTCTTTTTTTTGTTGTTGGTGGCATCCCGGTCGCTGCTTTCGTCTAAAAAATCACTTTCTCCAGTAGTGCGGCTTGAATCACTATCAGCATCAAAATTCACCTTTCTTGATGGCTTTCTCTTTTTTTCGATTTACATCCATCCAAGGGTATACATACCCTATGGTATAGTCATCATTATCCCTCTTCAACTTTTTCACCTTCTGTTTGTGAACTTCCTGCCGTAAGGTGTGTATCTGTTTCTCTGTTTCTTGTTGATGTGTCCGAAACAGCTCCTCTGATTGAGCTTCCTTCAGTACGGTCAAACTGGCTTGTATCTCCTTATGCATCACATCTAAATTGCTCTTGATGGTATCTATCAACAAAACCATAAGGTCCAGAGAGCACTTGTTTAATATGCAATTCCATTTAGTGAGAAATTCCCCAGTCATATTATGCATTCGGGGCTCCTTATAAACCCTCAAGCCCCGAGGGATCTGCTGCCTGGTTACATATTCAATTAAGGATAAACGATGTAGCTCCGTCCGGACTACTCGCTTCTGTAGTTTAAGGAGTTCCTCCCAACTGGTTCCCGAACTTTCTTCCTCTTGTGCTCCCTGGGCAAACGGTGTTTTTTTCTTTACTAAGGGCCGAAATGTAATCAGTTGAAAAACTCAAAGTCTCTTTCCACAATATTTGGCCTTCCATTGACGTCTTATCAACTCCTATTCTGGCACTATTCACAGGGTGTGAAATCACTCAAATTCAATCGTTACACCCTAAATATCTTTCTATTCCAAGCTGGTGGATGAATTAGCAAATATTAGATTGCATTATTGTATTATTCCTATGGATGCACTATCTTCACATATCACACTATTCACCATACAAACTAATAAATATTTTATTGAACAAATGTTGACATCCCTTACTATCTCATCTCACAATATATCTGAAACTTAGAAAATCAATATATTTAATACATACATTACTTGTACAATGTTAACATCCCTTATTATCTCACAGTGTGACTATGCATCCTATATAATCATACAATTCCACAATTGTTTTTCCTACAAAATATTAAAATACATTAACATAAATTGCTCACACTACTTTTTTATAAACCTTAAAATATTCAATTAATTATGCTGAATTGAAGGTAAAACTTCCTTCTTGTTAATGCTCATTTGAACTGAATAGCTGATATCCGTGGCTGGTCCCACTATAGTGAGTACTCAAATATTATCCCCAAATGTCCAGTTCATCCATTTCATAACGTTTTTATAGATGTCCCATAATGGTGTCCAGCTCTCTGTATAAGAAGTACGTCACTTTTTTTCACTTCCTCGTAACTCTTCAACAGCAATCAGTCCAAAATTTGTCCCAACGCCGTCCACTGGCACTGCCCACGCGTTTCCCTATTTAGTTCTTCAGGGGCTCTTCATTTAAATAGCACTACTCTCAGCACTCTCTTTACAAAACCTAATAACAACCAGAAATACAATTATAACTAAATGTAAAAACTATCCGTCCACCTCCCAATCCTTTACTATCTATTATAGTAAGACTTTTGACATAAACTGTTACATTTACCCCCATTAGAAACACTTACTCGATGCTGCCCACGTCTCTCTCTGATCGATTCCACCAAGAAATGAACCAACGATTCAGGAACGCCGCGCATGCGGAGTTGAACTACCACAGAGAATTTAAACCCCACAATAATTTCTCAGGCATCCTCTAACAAAACCTAGACCTAATCTATAGTGGAAGTTCAAGACCTCTCCTAACCATCGGGGCCTGTCCATATTAACGGAACTGCTTTAAAAACCGAACTCCGAGCAACAGCCCCAATCAATCATTCACTCCACCAAAACTCTCTCATACTATACAAGATCGCCATTCTATTTGCAAATTGAGCCCTCCCGGTGCCTCCGAACCTAACTCAAAAATCCACCATTGTTCTCGCCAAGCTAACCACTGATCCAAAGATCTTCCCCGGCTTCCCCGGTCTATTTTTTCAATGCAAAAACACTTTAAATCTGTGAATTCATGATGTAATGTCAGGCAGTGTTGCACCATAGGTGCTTCCAATTTGCTATGCAGCAAACGACTGCGATGTTCTATCATACGTGTTTTTAATGCCCTACTAGTTCTACCTACATAGAGCAATCGACACGGACATTGCACTATATAAACTACATTGCTAGTTGTGCAGTCCGAATGGTGGCGCAAACGATATCGTTTGTTTTTATATTCAAACAAGTCTAGCTCCCAAGTTACCGGGCAAATCGTACAGCGCCCGCATTGTCGATGACCCACTGCAATATGTTCAACAGACCGTACTAAACTACTGGTTTTAAAACGTGAAGGACTCAAATATTCTTTTAAATTCCTTCCTCTCTGCCATACACATCGTATAGCTTTATTTTGAAGAGCAGGAATCAAACACAAAACTGCACCATGTTTCTTAAGTGTGCTCTGAAGATAACTACTCAAGGGAGAATACTGAGTGACAAGATTTATGTGATCTGTCAAGCAAGTTGAACCACTATGAGGAACATCACTCAGGAGCCAATCGCGATCATTATTTAGAGCTCTCTGGTATGCTCGCTGCACTATCCCTGAGGGATATCCTCTATCCAAAAAGTTTTTTGTCAGCTGTTTAGACTGTAATTTATAGTCCTGTCTAGTCGAACAATTTCTCCGATATCGTAAATATTGAGAAAATGGAAGACCCGTTTTTAAACGGGGGGGATGGGCACTACGAAAATGTAACAAAGTGTTACGATCTATCTCCTTTCGATACAACGTTGTCTCCCATCCACCTTCCCCTTTAGACACCCGAACATCTAAATAAGTTATTTCCTGACTGTTAATCTCATAAGTGAATTGGATGTTAGTATCACAAGTGTTCAACCAAGTGATAAAAGATTCAAACTGTAACGTTGAACCATCCCATAGTACAAACACGTCATCTATGAATCGCTTCCATAACTTGATGTGACTCCGATAAGGATTCTCTGAAAACCATCGTGCTTCATAACTCGCCATATAAAGGTTTGCTACTGACGGAGCACACGTAGCTCCCATGGCCACTCCTGATAACTGATGGTATATCGTATCAATAAACCAGAAATAGTTCTGAAAAATTGTAATCTCGGTCAGCTGCAAAAGGAAGGCTATGTGTGCTATGGTTAAATCCCCCCGGGATTGTAGAGACGATTTAACTGTATTAAAAGCTGCTTTCTGCGGAATACTTGTATACAGAGAGCGGACATCAAGGGTTGCAAGCAAAACAGTTTCCTCTAAAGCCAAAGCTGAACAAGACTTCAGAACTTGTAAAAAATGTGTAGTATCTCGAATAAAGGATGGAATCTGGGACAATAAAGGGCGAAGATAAGAATCAATATAAGTTGATAACGGCTCTAAAACTGACCCTCGTGTGGAAACAATCGGGCGCCCTGGAGGTCTATTCAGGTTCTTATGAATTTTAGGTACAGTATAAAAACTGCCCCCTGTGGATTCGGTTTATTTAAATACTTCCATTCTTTATAGGAAATTAACTTATTCTGTAATGCCGCATCTGTTAGATTTCTAATGCTAGCTTGAATTTCTGCCGTCGGATCTGTCAACATCACTTCATAGACAGACGTGTCTTCCAACTGCTGCAACGCTTCCCACTGATAGTAAGCACGATTGAGAACCACGATCGCACCCCCTTTATCTGCCCGTCGAATGATAATATCTTCCCGAGCTTGAAGTTGTCGCAAAATTTGATGCTCTTCTTCTTTCGTTAAAGTCGTTGAGTGGTGTCTAACCTCTTTTTCTTTTTTCTCCATATCACGCAATACTAAATCCCGAAATGTTGATAAAGTGGGATGAATGGGTCCCGGAGGATACCAATTAGACTGAAAAGGCAGAGGGAGGCGCTGAAAACCGTCAACTCTATCTTGTGGTACTCCTTCCGTCGTTTCAATATTCTCCAAAGAACCTTCAATTGTTCCCTCCGTTCCGACATCCCCTCCTTCCATAGGATGTGAAAAAAATATCTTTAATTGAATTTTACGTATCAAGTTTTCAAAATCAACCCTAAAATTAAAAGGGTCATGATGGATTTCCGGAACGTATGAAAGACCCTTATTCAACAGCGCCTCCTCCTCTATAGACACCACTAATCCGGATATATTAATCACTAAAGAGGATGGCTTCTTAACATCCATAATTAAGTCCGTCGACGGGTCGGACGTTCTACTCTGGCCTCGGGAGGGACTCCTTTCTTTTTTTTGTTGTTGGTGGCATCCCGGTCGCTGCTTTCGTCTAAAAAATCACTTTCTCCAGTAGTGCGGCTTGAATCACTATCAGCATCAAAATTCACCTTTCTTGATGGCTTTCTCTTTTTTCGATTTACATCCATCCAAGGGTATACATACCCTATGGTATAGTCATCATTATCCCTCTTCAACTTTTTCACCTTCTGTTTGTGAACTTCCTGCCGTAAGGTGTGTATCTGTTTCTCTGTTTCTTGTTGATGTGTCCGAAACAGCTCCTCTGATTGAGCTTCCTTCAGTACGGTCAAACTGGCTTGTATCTCCTTATGCATCACATCTAAATTGCTCTTGATGGTATCTATCAACAAAACCATAAGGTCCAGAGAGCACTTGTTTAATATGCAATTCCATTTAGTGAGAAATTCCCCAGTCATATTATGCATTCGGGGCTCCTTATAAACCCTCAAGCCCCGAGGGATCTGCTGCCTGGTTACATATTCAATTAAGGATAAACGATGTAGCTCCGTCCGGACTACTCGCTTCTGTAGTTTAAGGAGTTCCTCCCAACTGGTTCCCGAACTTTCTTCCTCTTGTGCTCCCTGGGCAAACGGTGTTTTTTCTTTACTAAGGGCCGAAATGTAATCAGTTGAAAAACTCAAAGTCTCTTTCCACAATATTTGGCCTTCCATTGACGTCTTATCAACTCCTATTCTGGCACTATTCACAGGGTGTGAAATCACTCAAATTCAATCGTTACACCCTAAATATCTTTCTATTCCAAGCTGGTGGATGAATTAGCAAATATTAGATTGCATTATTGTATTATTCCTATGGATGCACTATCTTCACATATCACACTATTCACCATACAAACTAATAAATATTTTATTGAACAAATGTTGACATCCCTTACTATCTCATCTCACAATATATCTGAAACTTAGAAAATCAATATATTTAATACATACATTACTTGTACAATGTTAACATCCCTTATTATCTCACAGTGTGACTATGCATCCTATATAATCATACAATTCCACAATTGTTTTTCCTACAAAATATTAAAATACATTAACATAAATTGCTCACACTACTTTTTTATAAACCTTAAAATATTCAATTAATTATGCTGAATTGAAGGTAAAACTTCCTTCTTGTTAATGCTCATTTGAACTGAATAGCTGATATCCGTGGCTGGTCCCACTATAGTGAGTACTCAAATATTATCCCCAAATGTCCAGTTCATCCATTTCATAACGTTTTTATAGATGTCCCATAATGGTGTCCAGCTCTCTGTATAAGAAGTACATCACTTTTTTTCACTTCCTCGTAACTCTTCAACAGCAATCAGTCCAAAATTTGTCCCAACGCCGTCCACTGGCACTGCCCACGCGCTTCCCTATTTAGTTCTTCAGGGGCTCTTCATTTAAATAGCACTACTCTCAGCACTCTCTTTACAAAACCTAATAACAACCAGAAATACAATTATAACTAAATGTAAAAACTATCCGTCCACCTCCCAATCCTTTACTATCTATTATAGTAAGACTTTTGACATAAACTGTTACATTTACCCCCATTAGAAACACTTACTCGATGCTGCCCACGTCTCTCTCTGATCGATTCCACCAAGAAATGAACCAACGATTCAGGAACGCCGCGCATGCGGAGTTGAACTACCACAGAGAATTTAAACCCCACAATAATTTCTCAGGGATCCTCTAACAAAACCTAGACCTAATCTATAGTGGAAGTTCAAATTTTGCGACAACTTCAAGCTCGGGAAGATATTATCATTCGACGGGCAGATAAAGGGGGTGCGATCGTGGTTCTCAATCGTGCTTACTATCAGTGGGAAGCGTTGCAGCAGTTGGAAGACACGTCTGTCTATGAAGTGATGTTGACAGATCCGACGGCAGAAATTCAAGCTAGCATTAGAAATCTAACAGATGCGGCATTACAGAATAAGTTAATTTCCTATAAAGAATGGAAGTATTTAAATAAACCGAATCCACAGGGGGCAGTTTTTTATACTGTACCTAAAATTCATAAGAACCTGAATAGACCTCCAGGGCGCCCGATTGTTTCCACACGAGGGTCAGTTTTAGAGCCGTTATCAACTTATATTGATTCTTATCTTCGCCCTTTATTGTCCCAGATTCCATCCTTTATTCGAGATACTACACATTTTTTACAAGTTCTGAAGTCTTGTTCAGCTTTGGCTTTAGAGGAAACTGTTTTGCTTGCAACCCTTGATGTCCGCTCTCTGTATACAAGTATTCCGCAGAAAGCAGCTTTTGATACAGTTAAATCGTCTCTACAATCCCGGGGGGATTTAACCATAGCACACATAGCCTTCCTTTTGCAGCTGACCGAGATTACAATTTTTCAGAACTATTTCTGGTTTATTGATACGATATACCATCAGTTATCAGGAGTGGCCATGGGAGCTACGTGTGCTCCGTCAGTAGCAAACCTTTATATGGCGAGTTATGAAGCACGATGGTTTTCAGAGAATCCTTATCGGAGTCACATCAAGTTATGGAAGCGATTCATAGATGACGTGTTTGTACTATGGGATGGTTCAACGTTACAGTTTGAATCTTTTATCACTTGGTTGAACACTTGTGATACTAACATCCAATTCACTTATGAGATTAACAGTCAGGAAATAACTTATTTAGATGTTCGGGTGTCTAAAGGGGAAGGTGGATGGGAGACAACGTTGTATCGAAAGGAGATAGATCGTAACACTTTGTTACATTTTCGTAGTGCCCATCCCCCCCGTTTAAAAACGGGTCTTCCATTTTCTCAATATTTACGATATCGGAGAAATTGTTCGACTAGACAGGACTATAAATTACAGTCTAAACAGCTGACAAAAAACTTTTTGGATAGAGGATATCCCTCAGGGATAGTGCAGCGAGCATACCAGAGAGCTCTAAATAATGATCGCGATTGGCTCCTGAGTGATGTTCCTCATAGTGGTTCAACTTGCTTGACAGATCACATAAATCTTGTCACTCAGTATTCTCCCTTGAGTAGTTATCTTCAGAGCACACTTAAGAAACATGGTGCAGTTTTGTGTTTGATTCCTGCTCTTCAAAATAAAGCTATACGATGTGTATGGCAGAGAGGAAGGAATTTAAAAGAATATTTGAGTCCTTCACGTTTTAAAACCAGTAGTTTAGTACGGTCTGTTGAACATATTGCAGTGGGTCATCGACAATGCGGGCGCTGTACGATTTGCCCGGTAACTTGGGAGCTAGACTTGTTTGAATATAAAAACAAACGATATCGTTTGCGCCACCATTCGGACTGCACAACTAGCAATGTAGTTTATATAGTGCAATGTCCGTGTCGATTGCTCTATGTAGGTAGAACTAGTAGGGCATTAAAAACACGTATGATAGAACATCGCAGTCGTTTGCTGCATAGCAAATTGGAAGCACCTATGGTGCAACACTGCCTGACATTACATCATGAATTCACAGATTTAAAGTGTTTTTGCATTGAAAAAATAGACCGGGGAAGCCGGGGAAGATCTTTGGATCAGTGGTTAGCTTGGCGAGAACAATGGTGGATTTTTGAGTTAGGTTCGGAGGCACCGGGAGGGCTCAATTTGCAAATAGAATGGCGATCTTGTATAGTATGAGAGAGTTTTGGTGGAGTGAATGATTGATTGGGGCTGTTGCTCGGAGTTCGGTTTTTAAAGCAGTTCCGTTAATATGGACAGGCCCCGATGGTTAGGAGAGGTCTTGAACTTCCACTATAGATTAGGTCTATGTTTTGTTAGAGTATCCATGAGAAATTATTGTGGGGTTTTAAATTCTCTGTGGTAGTTCAACTCCGCATGCGCGGCGTTCCTGAATCGTTGGTTCATTTCTTGGTGGAATCGATCAGAGAGAGACGTGGGCAGCATCGAGTAAGTGTTTCTAATGGGGTAAATGTAACAGTTTATGTCAAAAGTCTTACTATAATAGATAGTAAAGGATTGGGAGGTGGACGGATAGTTTTTACATTTAGTTATAATTGTATTTCTGGTTGTTATTAGGTTTTGTAAGAGAGTGCTGAGAGTAGTGCTATTTAAATGAAGAGCCCCTGAAGAACTAAATAGGGAAACGCGTGGGCAGTGCCAGTGGACGGCGTTGGGACAAATTTTGGACTGATTGCTGTTGAAGAGTTACGAGGAAGTGAAAAAAAAGTGACGTACTTCTTATACAGAGAGCTGGACACCATTATGGGACATCTATAAAAACGTTATGAAATGGATGAACTGGACATTTGGGGATAATATTTGAGTACTCACTATAGTGGGACCAGCCACGGATATCAGCTATTCAGTTCAAATGAGCATTAACAAGAAGGAAGTTTTACCTTCAATTCAGCATAATTAATTGAATATTTTAAGGTTTATAAAAAAGTAGTGTGAGCAATTTATGTTAATGTATTTTAATATTTTGTAGGAAAAACAATTGTGGAATTGTATGATTATATAGGATGCATAGTCACACTGTGAGATAATAAGGGATGTTAACATTGTACAAGTAATGTATGTATTAAATATATTGATTTTCTAAGTTTCAGATATATTGTGAGATGAGATAGTAAGGGATGTCAACATTTGTTCAATAAAATATTTATTAGTTTGTATGGTGAATAGTGTGATATGTGAAGATAGTGCATCCATAGGAATAATACAATAATGCAATCTAATATTTGCTAATTCATCCACCAGCTTGGAATAGAAAGATATTTAGGGTGTAACGATTGAATTTGAGTGATTTCACACCCTGTGAATAGTGCCAGAATAGGAGTTGATAAGACGTCAATGGAAGGCCAAATATTGTGGAAAGAGACTTTGAGTTTTTCAACTGATTACATTTCGGCCCTTAGTAAAGAAAAAACACCGTTTGCCCAGGGAGCACAAGAGGAAGAAAGTTCGGGAACCAGTTGGGAGGAACTCCTTAAACTACAGAAGCGAGTAGTCCGGACGGAGCTACATCGTTTATCCTTAATTGAATATGTAACCAGGCAGCAGATCCCTCGGGGCTTGAGGGTTTATAAGGAGCCCCGAATGCATAATATGACTGGGGAATTTCTCACTAAATGGAATTGCATATTAAACAAGTGCTCTCTGGACCTTATGGTTTTGTTGATAGATACCATCAAGAGCAATTTAGATGTGATGCATAAGGAGATACAAGCCAGTTTGACCGTACTGAAGGAAGCTCAATCAGAGGAGCTGTTTCGGACACATCAACAAGAAACAGAGAAACAGATACACACCTTACGGCAGGAAGTTCACAAACAGAAGGTGAAAAAGTTGAAGAGGGATAATGATGACTATACCATAGGGTATGTATACCCTTGGATGGATGTAAATCGAAAAAAGAGAAAGCCATCAAGAAAGGTGAATTTTGATGCTGATAGTGATTCAAGCCGCACTACTGGAGAAAGTGATTTTTTAGACGAAAGCAGCGACCGGGATGCCACCAACAACAAAAAAAAGAAAGGAGTCCCTCCCGAGGCCAGAGTAGAACGTCCGACCCGTCGACGGACTTAATTATGGATGTTAAGAAGCCATCCTCTTTAGTGATTAATATATCCGGATTAGTGGTGTCTATAGAGGAGGAGGCGCTGCTGAATAAGGGTCTTTCATACGTTCCGGAAATCCATCATGACCCTTTTAATTTTAGGGTTGATTTTGAAAACTTGATACGTAAAATTCAATTAAAGATATTTTTTTCACATCCTATGGAAGGAGGGGATGTCGGAACGGAGGGAACAATTGAAGGTTCTTTGGAGAATACTGAAACGACGGAAGGAGTACCACAAGATAGAGTTGACGGTTTTCAGCGCCTCCCTCTGCCTTTTCAGTCTAATTGGTATCCTCCGGGACCCATTCATCCCACTTTATCAACATTTCGGGATTTAGTATTGCGTGATATGGAGAAAAAAGAAAAAGAGGTTAGACACCACTCAACGACTTTAACGAAAGAAGAGCATCAAATTTTGCGACAACTTCAAGCTCGGGAAGATATTATCATTCGACGGGCAGATAAAGGGGGTGCGATCGTGGTTCTCAATCGTGCTTACTATCAGTGGGAAGCGTTGCAGCAGTTGGAAGACACGTCTGTCTATGAAGTGATGTTGACAGATCCGACGGCAGAAATTCAAGCTAGCATTAGAAATCTAACAGATGCGGCATTACAGAATAAGTTAATTTCCTATAAAGAATGGAAGTATTTAAATAAACCGAATCCACAGGGGGCAGTTTTTTTATACTGTACCTAAAATTCATAAGAACCTGAATAGACCTCCAGGGCGCCCGATTGTTTCCACACGAGGGTCAGTTTTAGAGCCGTTATCAACTTATATTGATTCTTATCTTCGCCCTTTATTGTCCCAGATTCCATCCTTTATTCGAGATACTACACATTTTTTACAAGTTCTGAAGTCTTGTTCAGCTTTGGCTTTAGAGGAAACTGTTTTTGCTTGCAACCCTTGATGTCCGCTCTCTGTATACAAGTATTCCGCAGAAAGCAGCTTTTGATACAGTTAAATCGTCTCTACAATCCCGGGGGGATTTAACCATAGCACACATAGCCTTCCTCTTGCAGCTGACCGAGATTACAATTTTTCAGAACTATTTCTGGTTTATTGATACGATATACCATCAGTTATCAGGAGTGGCCATGGGAGCTACGTGTGCTCCGTCAGTAGCAAACCTTTATATGGCGAGTTATGAAGCACGATGGTTTTCAGAGAATCCTTATCGGAGTCACATCAAGTTATGGAAGCGATTCATAGATGACGTGTTTGTACTATGGGATGGTTCAACGTTACAGTTTGAATCTTTTATCACTTGGTTGAACACTTGTGATACTAACATCCAATTCACTTATGAGATTAACAGTCAGGAAATACTTATTTAGATGTTCGGGTTTCTAAAGGGGAAGGTGGATGGGAGACAACGTTGTATCGAAAGGAGATAGATCGTAACACTTTGTTACATTTTCGTAGTGCCCATCCCCCCCGTTTAAAAACGGGTCTTCCATTTTTCCTCAATATTTTACGATATCGGAGAAATTGTTCGACTAGACAGGACTATAAATTACAGTCTAAACAGCTGACAAAAAACTTTTTGGATAGAGGATATCCCTCAGGGATAGTGCAGCGAGCATACCAGAGAGCTCTAAATAATGATCGCGATTGGCTCCTGAGTGATGTTCCTCATAGTGGTTCAACTTGCTTGACAGATCACATAAATCTTGTCACTCAGTATTCTCCCTTGAGTAGTTATCTTCAGAGCACACTTAAGAAACATGGTGCAGTTTTGTGTTTGATTCCTGCTCTTCAAAATAAAGCTATACGATGTGTATGGCAGAGAGGAAGGAATTTAAAAGAATATTTGAGTCCTTCACGTTTTAAAACCAGTAGTTTAGTACGGTCTGTTGAACATATTGCAGTGGGTCATCGACAATGCGGGCGCTGTACGATTTGCCCGGTAACTTGGGAGCTAGACTTGTTTGAATATAAAAACAAACGATATCGTTTGCGCCACCATTCGGACTGCACAACTAGCAATGTAGTTTATATAGTGCAATGTCCGTGTCGATTGCTCTATGTAGGTAGAACTAGTAGGGCATTAAAAACACGTATGATAGAACATCGCAGTCGTTTGCTGCATAGCAAATTGGAAGCACCTATGGTGCAACACTGCCTGACATTACATCATGAATTCACAGATTTAAAGTGTTTTTTGCATTGAAAAAATAGACCGGGGAAGCCGGGGAAGATCTTTGGATCAGTGGTTAGCTTGGCGAGAACAATGGTGGATTTTTGAGTTAGGTTCGGAGGGCACCGGGAGGGCTCAATTGCAAATAGAATGGCGATCTTGTATAGTATGAGAGAGTTTTTGGTGGAGTGAATGATTGATTGGGGCTGTTGCTCGGAGTTCGGTTTTTAAAGCAGTTCCGTTAATATGGACAGGCCCCGATGGTTAGGAGAGGTCTTGAACTTCCACTATAGATTAGGTCTAGGTTTTGTTAGAGGATCCCTGAGAAATTATTGTGGGGTTTAAATTCTCTGTGGTAGTTCAACTCCGCATGCGCGGCGTTCCTGAATCGTTGGTTCATTTCTTGGTGGAATCGATCAGAGAGAGACGTGGGCAGCATCGAGTAAGTGTTTCTAATGGGGGTAAATGTAACAGTTTATGTCAAAAGTCTTACTATAATAGATAGTAAAGGATTGGGAGGTGGACGGATAGTTTTTTACATTTAGTTATAATTGTATTTCTGGTTGTTATTAGGTTTTGTAAAGAGAGTGCTGAGAGTAGTGCTATTTAAATGAAGAGCCCCTGAAGAACTAAATAGGGAAACGCGTGGGCAGTGCCAGTGGACGGCGTTGGGACAAATTTTGGACTGATTGCTGTTGAAGAGTTACGAGGAAGTGAAAAAAAAGTGACGTACTTCTTATACAGAGAGCTGGACACCATTATGGGACATCTATAAAAACGTTATGAAATGGATGAACTGGACATTTGGGGATAATATTTGAGTACTCACTATAGTGGGACCAGCCACGGATATCAGCTATTCAGTTCAAATGAGCATTAACAAGAAGGAAGTTTTACCTTCAATTCAGCATAATTAATTGAATATTTTAAGGTTTATAAAAAAGTAGTGTGAGCAATTTATGTTAATGTATTTTAATATTTTGTAGGAAAAACAATTGTGGAATTGTATGATTATATAGGATGCATAGTCACACTGTGAGATAATAAGGGATGTTAACATTGTACAAGTAATGTATGTATTAAATATATTGATTTTCTAAGTTTCAGATATATTGTGAGATGAGATAGTAAGGGATGTCAACATTTGTTACATATATTATTTATTAGTTTGTATGGTGAATAGTGTGATATGTGAAGATAGTGCATCCATAGGAATAATACAATAATGCAATCTAATATTTGCTAATTCATCCACCAGCTTGGAATAGAAAGATATTTAGGGTGTAACGATTGAATTTGAGTGATTTCACACCCTGTGAATAGTGCCAGAATAGGAGTTGATAAGACGTCAATGGAAGGCCAAATATTGTGGAAAGAGACTTTGAGTTTTTCAACTGATTACATTTCGGCCCTTAGTAAAGAAAAAACACCGTTTGCCCAGGGAGCACAAGAGGAAGAAAGTTCGGGAACCAGTTGGGAGGAACTCCTTAAACTACAGAAGCGAGTAGTCCGGACGGAGCTACATCGTTTATCCTTAATTGAATATGTAACCAGGCAGCAGATCCCTCGGGGCTTGAGGGTTTATAAGGAGCCCCGAATGCATAATATGACTGGGGAATTTCTCACTAAATGGAATTGCATATTAAACAAGTGCTCTCTGGACCTTATGGTTTTGTTGATAGATACCATCAAGAGCAATTTAGATGTGATGCATAAGGAGATACAAGCCAGTTTGACCGTACTGAAGGAAGCTCAATCAGAGGACTGTTTCGGACACATCAACAAGAAACAGAGAAACAGATACACACCTTACGGCAGGAAGTTCACAAACAGAAGGTGAAAAAGTTGAAGAGGGATAATGATGACTATACCATAGGGTATGTATACCCTTGGATGGATGTAAATCGAAAAAAGAGAAAGCCATCAAGAAAGGTGAATTTTGATGCTGATAGTGATTCAAGCCGCACTACTGGAGAAAGTGATTTTTTAGACGAAAGCAGCGACCGGGATGCCACCAACAACAAAAAAAAGAAAGGAGTCCCTCCCGAGGTCAGAGTAGAACGTCCGACCCGTCGACGGACTTAATTATGGATGTTAAGAAGCCATCCTCTTTAGTGATTAATATATCCGGATTAGTGGTGTCTATAGAGGAGGAGGCGCTGTTGAATAAGGGTCTTTCATACGTTCCGGAAATCCATCATGACCCTTTTAATTTTAGGGTTGATTTTGAAAACTTGATACGTAAAATTCAATTAAAGATATTTTTTTCACATCCTATGGAAGGAGGGGATGTCGGAACGGAGGGAACAATTGAAGGTTCTTTGGAGAATATTGAAACGACGGAAGGAGTACCACAAGATAGAGTTGACGGTTTTTCAGCGCCTCCCTCTGCCATTTCAGTCTAATTGGTATCCTCCGGGACCCATTCATCCCACTTTATCAACATTTCGGGATTTAGTATTGCGTGATATGGAGAAAAAAGAAAAAGAGGTTAGACACCACTCAACGACTTTAACGAAAGAAGAGCATCAAATTTTGCGACAACTTCAAGCTCGGGAAGATATTATCATTCGACGGGCAGATAAAGGGGGTGCGATCGTGGTTCTCAATCGTGCTTACTATCAGTGGGAAGCGTTGCAGCAGTTGGAAGACACGTCTGTCTATGAAGTGATGTTGACAGATCCGACGGCAGAAATTCAAGCTAGCATTAGAAATCTAACAGATGCGGCATTACAGAATAAGTTAATTTCCTATAAAGAATGGAAGTATTTAAATAAACCGAATCCACAGGGGGCAGTTTTTTTATACTGTACCTAAAATTCATAAGAACCTGAATAGACCTCCAGGGCGCCCGATTGTTTCCACACGAGGGTCAGTTTTAGAGCCGTTATCAACTTATATTGATTCTTATCTATCTTCGCCCTTTATTGTCCCAGATTCCATCCTTTATTCGAGATACTACACATTTTTACAAGTTCTGAAGTCTTGTTCAGCTTTGGCTTTAGAGGAAACTGTTTTGCTTGCAACCCTTGATGTCCGCTCTCTGTATACAAGTATTCCGCAGAAAGCAGCTTTTGATACAGTTAAATCGTCTCTACAATCCCGGGGGGATTTAACCATAGCACACATAGCCTTCCTTTTGCAGCTGACCGAGATTACAAATTTTTCAGAACTATTTCTGGTTTATTGATACGATATACCATCAGTTATCAGGAGTGGCCATGGGAGCTACGTGTGCTCCGTCAGTAGCAAACCTTTATATGGCGAGTTATGAAGCACGATGGTTTTCAGAGAATCCTTATCGGAGTCACATCAAGTTATGGAAGCGATTCATAGATGACGTGTTTGTACTATGGGATGGTTCAACGTTACAGTTTGAATCTTTTATCACTTGGTTAAACACTTGTGATACTAACATCCAATTCACTTATGAGATTAACAGTCAGGAAATACTTATTTAGATGTTCGGGTGTCTAAAGGGGAAGGTGGATGGGAGACAACGTTGTATCGAAAGGAGATAGATCGTAACACTTTGTTACATTTTCGTAGTGCCCATCCCCCCCGTTTTAAAAAACGGGTCTTCCATTTTCCTCAATATTTACGATATCGGAGAAATTGTTCGACTAGACAGGACTATAAATTACAGTCTAAACAGCTGACAAAAAACTTTTTGGATAGAGGATATCCCTCAGGGATAGTGCAGCGAGCATACCAGAGAGCTCTAAATAATGATCGCGATTGGCTCCTGAGTGATGTTCCTCATAGTGGTTCAACTTGCTTGACAGATCACATAAATCTTGTCACTCAGTATTCTCCCTTGAGTAGTTATCTTCAGAGCACACTTAAGAAACATGGTGCAGTTTTGTGTTTGATTCCTGCTCTTCAAAATAAAGCTATACGATGTGTATGGCAGAGAGGAAGGAATTTAAAAGAATATTTGAGTCCTTCACGTTTTAAAACCAGTAGTTTAGTACTGTCTGTTGAACATATTGCAGTGGGTCATCGACAATGCGGGCGCTGTACGATTTGCCCGGTAACTTGGGAGCTAGACTTGTTTGAATATAAAAACAAACGATATCGTTTGCGCCACCATTCGGACTGCACAACTAGCAATGTAGTTTATATAGTGCAATGTCCGTGTCGATTGCTCTATGTAGGTAGAACTAGTAGGGCATTAAAAACACGTATGATAGAACATCGCAGTCGTTTGCTGCATAGCAAATTGGAAGCACCTATGGTGCAACACTGCCTGACATTACATCATGAATTCACAGATTTAAAGTGTTTTTGCATTGAAAAAATAGACCGGGGAAGCTGGGGAAGATCTTTGGATCAGTGGTTAGCTTGGCGAGAACAATGGTGGATTTTTGAGTTAGGTTCGGAGGCCACCGGGAGGGCTCAATTTGCAAATAGAATGGCGATCTTGTATAGTATGAGAGAGTTTTGGTGGAGTGAATGATTGATTGGGGCTGTTGCTCGGAGTTCGGTTTTTAAAGCAGTTCCGTTAATATGGACAGGCCCCGATGGTTAGGAGAGGTCTTGAACTTCCACTATAGATTAGGTCTAGGTTTTGTTAGAGGATCCCTGAGAAATTATTGTGGGGTTTAAATTCTCTGTGGTAGTTCAACTCCGCATGCGCGGCGTTCCTGAATCGTTGGTTCATTTCTTGGTGGAATCGATCAGAGAGAGACGTGGGCAGCATCGAGTAAGTGTTTCTAATGGGGGTAAATGTAACAGTTTATGTCAAAAGTCTTACTATAATAGATAGTAAAGGATTGGGAGGTGGACGGATAGTTTTTACATTTAGTTATAATTGTATTTCTGGTTGTTATTAGGTTTTGTAAAGAGAGTGCTGAGAGTAGTGCTATTTAAATGAAGAGCCCCTGAAGAACTAAATAGGGAAACGCGTGGGCAGTGCCAGTGGACGGCGTTGGGACAAATTTTGGACTGATTGCTGTTGAAGAGTTACGAGGAAGAAAAAAAGTGACGTACTTCTTATACAGAGAGCTGGACACCATTATGGGACATCTATAAAAACGTTATGAAATGGATGAACTGGACATTTGGGGATAATATTTGAGTACTCACTATAGTGGGACCAGCCACGGATATCAGCTATTCAGTTCAAATGAGCATTAACAAGAAGGAAGTTTTACCTTCAATTCAGCATAATTAATTGAATATTTTAAGGTTTATAAAAAAGTAGTGTGAGCAATTTATGTTAATGTATTTTAATATTTTGTAGGAAAAACAATTGTGGAATTGTATGATTATATAGGATGCATAGTCACACTGTGAGATAATAAGGGATGTTAACATTGTACAAGTAATGTATGTATTAAATATATTGATTTTCTAAGTTTCAGATATATTGTGAGATGAGATAGTAAGGGATGTCAACATTTGTTCAATAAAATATTTATTAGTTTGTATGGTGAATAGTGTGATATGTGAAGATAGTGCATCCATAGGAATAATACAATAATGCAATCTAATATTTGCTAATTCATCCACCAGCTTGGAATAGAAAGATATTTAGGGTGTAACGATTGAATTTGAGTGAACCATACAGACACCTGGCACCTTGTGTGTATGTGGTGGCAGGGGCATCCGAAACCTGTATGTGGCAATAGATGGCGTGCTGCAATGCCAGCGGGCCCATGACTGCACCATTCAGTGGCTGGCAGGCTCCATTCAGTGGATGGCTGCCAAGATGCAGCGTGTGGCTGGTATGGGCGATGCATCTCGACAGCCATCCCCTGATGGGCACCCCAGGTGTGTGTGATGGTCCCTGTGGTGCCCACACATGTGCCCTGTGCTGTCCTGTCTCCCGGGACCCAACATGTGTGCTTTTGTATACAGTACTTTTTGAAAATATGGTTTTAAATACAGTTGGGTTACTACATCACAATGGCCATGAGTCTCCCTTACAGACGGACTGTTTACGTGAGCATGGGACAGGTGTGTAGACCCCTATGTGTATGTATGGTAGACACAGGTAACATGCATGGACCATCTCCACACTCAGGTGTGGGGGCTGACCATGTGTGTAGGCGTCTGTGACCTCTGGTGCCCCTGTGATGTGCCAATGTGCTGTGTGTCCCAGCAGCTATGGTCACATGCATGCTGCCTGTGATGTGTAGGCTGCATATCTGATGCACCATGCTTGTGGGGCAATAGGGGAAAATGCTAGCAGCAGGTATGTGGCAGGAAGGGTAAGAGGGGATGCTGTACCCAGGAGCTTTACAGGGGGATAGTTGGTGAGGGTGAGACAGGTCGATGCAGATCCCGAGGATGAGCGGTGGGAGATTACAATTGCTGGTGAACAGTGATCAGCTGACTGAAGCGAGCTATCTTTGTCTGCCTGTGCCGCATGCAAGCCTATGTGGGCAGACAGCCATGTATTCCCTGATGTGGGCAGGGAGGATGGTCACACATGTGTGTCTAATGATGGAGAGCATAGAGGGTGGTGAGCGGATGAGAGATCCTTACAACAGACATGTACCACCGTGAACATGTTGATGTGCAACGGGTGAGGATGGGTATACCCCACGCATAGGTAGGAGGGTGACCACCTGCCACAGTCCATGGCACACAGGGCATGGTATAACCTATGTGCGATGATTGGTGGCAGTACAGACACCACACCCCTGAGGGATATGGGTAGGCGCATGTGGGCAGGGTGACAACATGGGGTGCAGGGTACATAGGGGATCACAGTGCCACACATTGGAAACAAACACATAAGTTGTAATAGGTTGTGATGTATTTATTTATAATGTTGACATCCTCCGTTGCCAGCCACGGCGACCACGGCCCAATCTACCCCTCTGTCCCAGGACTGCTGGTGCTGCCTCTGGTGCCGGTGCTGGCTGCTGTGTACGGGCAGACATGGCCTCCTGGGCATCCGCAATATGGAGGAGCGCCCCTGCCATTGTGTCCGCTGTGGCACGCAGCTGGCGGATCTCCTGGTGAGTGGCCAACAGAGCCTGATGAGTGCCTGTGGGTGGGGCACAAGGTGATGTGTGAGACACCTGTTACAACCCCCACTGTGACACATGCACATGTCAGGCATATCCCACCAGATCAGTCTGCAGACAAATCATGCACGCAACAACTAGCAACGCATGACCATGTTTACATCTGTGTGTCCCATGAGCCATTCTCATGCCAGGAAAGGGTCCTGATGAGGGTTCGTGTGAATCACAGATCTCACACATGGTACAGTGTCGCAGTTCAATGTGTGAATGCTTTCTTCTATGCCGATGATATTCTTTTGCTTCACCATACCTCCTCCTCCTGTCCTGATCTGTCCCCCTTGAACTCCTGTCTTTCTTCTGTTGCTCACTGGCTTACTCTTAACTGTCTACATCTGAATTTGACTAAGACTCTTGCTATCTGGTTTTCTGGTGGGGGTCCCTCCCCTTTACTAGCTCCCTCCTTCTCTGGCACTCCGGTTCCCCTAGTCTCCACGTTTCGTTACCTTGGTGCTTCATTTGGACTCTGACTTATCTTTCCGCAACTCATATCTCTCATATCGCCAAAACTTCCTTTTTCTTTCTTCGCCAGATCCGGTCTGTGCGCCCCTTTCTTTCTTCTTCTGCCCTAACTACACTGGTTCTATCTTTAGTAATGTCTCGGGTTGATTTCTCTAACTCTTTATTTCTCGGTCTTCCAAAAAATCAGATAACCAGACTCCAAAGGATACAAACACTGCTGCCCGCCTTATCACCTCTTATACCATTCGCGATCACGTCACTCCCCTCCTTTTTCATCTTCACTGGTTGCCTGTTTCTTTCCGTCCTCAATATAAAATGCTGATTCTGCTACACAAGGTTTTTTTATACTGGCGTTCCCTCATATCTGGCTGACCTACTTTCTTTTCACACTCCCAGGCACACCCCACGCTCCTTTCATCTTAATCGTCTCTCTCTTCCCCCTCCCTCCCGTGCTCACTTATACAGTTTCACCCCGCCTCTCTGCCTTCTATTTTGCTGGCCCTGCTCTCTGGATTTCCCTCCCTTCCTCCCTCCGTCTTGAACCTCTTCATACTACCTTCAAGCACAACCTGAAAACTCACTTGTTCTCCCTAGCGTTTGATGTTCCATCTCCTTTTGTATGATGTCCTCCTCTGTATGTGCTTTAATCCCCCCTCTTCTGTTTTGTCTAATCTTAGTTGTCTTCTCTTTCTCTTTCCCCTGTCCTTTATAATTTTTATAGCCTATACTTGATGTTTTAATTTAATTTTTTTGTTTGTAAATTTTTATATTTATTATTATTGTATACTTCCTTTTTACCCTCCAGCTCCGGCTGGATTTTATGTGATTTATTTTTACTTTTATTGTACACCGCCTTGATTACACTTGAAAGGCGGTTTTATCAAGCTTAATAAACATAAACATAAACAAACATGGTCGTATGAGATAAGCCAGATGACGTGAGGAGTCATGGCACACACATACATATATCTGGGGAGCCCTGTTTTCTATACCGCTGGTGCACAGTACAGATTATGCTGACAAACTATGCTAGGTACCAATACCCATGGGGAGTGGTCAGTCAAGTAAGCTGTCTAGGTGACCTGGGATAGGTGTTTACTGCTGTGCGCTTCTGTGGGGTATATGGGTGTGAACAGTGTGTGTGTCTGAGTTCCTCACACATGCTGACACCTGACAAGCCATGCTACCAGAGGGTGGAACGCACATGGCACAGACCCCCCCACACACATATGAAACGATCTGCTATGTTACCAACATATTGTGGTGCAAATGCAATCACATTGTGGATGTTACGTCAACCCCCATGGGGATTGTTGTGTATGCTGTTACCCACCTTTGGCATCATGCCTTGCTGAGGCACTGTGAGCCCACAGCTCTGCCAAGATCATAGCCATGCTTGTGGGAGGGATGGCTGATGTCCCTGGTGCCTGCACGGTGTGGTGTCTCCCCTCCATCTCCATACCCTCTAGAGGCTGTGAGTTGCGCCTAATGGCCCCACTGTAGCGTTGACATCCAGTGGCGTGTCCTCTGCCTCGGTCAGCACATTGTTTCCTGTTGTGCCCTCGCCATTGCTGGCAGTGTACCCGTACATTGCGGCCTCTGGCCCCTCACCTTCCTGAGGCCCTGCCACATCTTCCTCCTCATGTGCCTCCATGGTCCTATAGTCACCTGGGGATTGGAAAAGGGTACACAGCACAGATGAGTTAGCACAGTGCACCTATATACACCTGTGTAGTACATCCCCGCCAAAAACAATGTGTTGTCTGCCTGTGTCTGCTGTTGGTTCACCTACAATAGGGACAGCACAGGTGCCTTCAGTGTGCTGTGCCTGGCAGGGTGTGGGGGGGTAGCAGCCTCATTCCCTGGTGTATCTGTGCCACATGGGATGCGGTGTGTGGGGGATGGTGTGCTGAGTGCCGCGCCCCCTATCTGCAGTATCAGGTATGGACTGTCTGCCTGACCTTGGATGTGGCCTCAGCAATACATGTGGCTGTGGCGCATGTGGGAGTCCTGACTGGGATTGTGTGGCGTCATTGTGTGTATGAGCGATGTGCTTGCATTGCCCTAAGTGGTATGGACGTTAGGTGTTGCAGGATGTGTCCATGTCAGCCAGACATGTGTGGGGGGCCCTCTGCTTTGCAAGACACTGTGCGGTGTGGGTGGACAGCTATCCCATACTCCATGGGTGTGGTGTGGTGTCTGGGGGGATGGGTTGAGCACTGCTGGGTATGGGGTTGCACCGTGTGTGGGTGTATGGGAATGTGTGTGTGTCACTGTGAGATGTGTATAAGGGCTGCTCCCAGGTGTTGTGGGGGTTGTGCTATGTGTATTTGGTATGGGTGTGGCAATGTGCCGTCCAATGTCTGGTGAGGGTGGGTGGGGTATCCCCACTGTATGTGGGCCCCAACAGAGTGTTAAGTGTGTGACATGTGTGGTGTGTTTGCTGCCGTTTGTTTGTCTATGTCATCATCCCCGTGTGTTAGTCCCTTACCTGTCAGCGGTCTGGGATATGTCCCTGGATAGGTAGGTGCATACAGACATCATATGTGTTTTGGAGGTGCGTGTGGGTACCCACAGGACAATGTCCCTCGGGTATGTCTCCCCCTGTCACAATGTGCTTGGTGACTGGCTGCAGAGGTATGATGACTGGCTGTGACCTATATGCCAGGTACTATTTTTGCAAGTAGACCTCGGGTGAGAGAGGAACAGGCTGGTAATGATGAACACACCCCAAATGGAGTAGGCACAAACAAATAACTAAATGTAAGCCCTCAAAAGCCATATGTGAGGAAGGAACGCTAGACCAATCTGGGTAGGATAACTCCAGTAGTAGAGGAATCAGACCTCAGTTAGTTCCCCAACCACATATCCTTAGGAGGAGGAGTACTTTGAAGGACAGACAAGCCCTGTAATCGCATGAACTCTGCATATATCAGTGGCCAAACTCACCTATATGAAAGGCCCAGATGGTCCAGTAGCACAGCCAAACTTCACAGCACTAGAGAGCAACAATGTAAACGTGATCCAAGGAGGTTATCTGAGTACCGTCAAATGATATCCCAATGTGGCTCTTTACTGTTACATTGCTGCTCATGTATGCTGTGATACTCGTTGATTACAGTGGGATATCATTAGCCACTCCTCAGATAGGTCCTTTACATCACGGTTACATCACGGTTACATTGCTGATCTGTAGTGCTATGAAATGTTGCTATGCAGCTTAACCCTCTGGGCTCTGCATGTCTGTTTTCTGGACCATTGATGTATGCAGTGTTCAATCAGATATGGGCCTTGTCTGTCACGCCCCCTGCTTCTCCACTGTGTTGCGGTCCTCGACTACATTCAGGACTGTGTCTATCATGCACACAGGCCCAGGTACTTGTCACACACACCCTGTACCTACCCTGCCATGTGCTGCTGTGTCATCACCCCACAGTTGCCTGTGTTAGGGCACACATGCTCTCAGGACATGGTCCACCACCAATCCCCTCCATGTGCCACATGTGCTTGGGCATGCCCTGTACATGTCCTGCATATCTACTACTACTTCTCCACTACTACTACGAAGCCTTTATAGGGCACTACCAAGTGCTCACAGCACTGTAAAAGTGAAAACACAAAAATGACAATCCCTGCTCAACAGAGTTTATAATCTAAAAAGACAGAGCACTAACAGGTATGGAAACAGGTTTGGAACAGGAGCAATGAGACAAGAGCAGGGGAGACAGGACAAAGGAAGGAGGTAGGAACAAGTGTGAGAGGAAGACAGAAAGATGAAATTAAACAGGGGAGGAATGGAGAACAGCACACTCATGAGCCAAAGGCAGAGGCAAAAATATGAGCTTTGAACTCAAGTGTGAGGAGGGGCAAAGAAGATGCCTGATGCATGGACAAAGGACGTTTATTCCAAGCTTAAGGAGCATCAAGGTGTAAGGTGCATACCTACCTGCCTGTGGATGGACAGTATCCAGTGCTTCTGGCAGTCCACACAGGAAGATGGGCCCAAGACGGTCTGTGAGCTCCTTCTCCATGGGTGTGAGAGTTGGGGCAAAGGGGGCACCCCCACCGGTGCCCATGGCATGTTGCCTCTCCGTCACCATGTGTGCACGGACACCATGCTTAATGTCATTGAATCTCTTCCTCAGGCTGTCCAGGTCCCTGGTTGGTCCCCCTGCCTGGGCTACGGCCTCCTGTACCTCCTCCCACACATGTGTACATGTTGCCACAGTGGTGCTGTTGCTCAGCCGGCCATAGAGCACCTCATACCACTCCAACACACTGGCCAGCAGGATGTAATTTTCTTGCTGACTGAATCTCACAGCCCTCCTCCGTTCCTCAGCTGGCACCGGTATACGCCTTCGTTTGGCACTGGGTGGCCCCTGTGTGGGCTGCGACACACCCAATGGGCCTGCAGCCATCACCACAGGCCCAACACTCTCTGCCGGCTCTGGGTCCTGCTTAACAGGTGGCCCCCTCCTCCCCTCCTGCCATGTCCTGTCGCTCCATCTCCCTGCCCTCTGTGCCTTCCCCCTCCCTGTCACACATCCCTGCTCCTCAGCTCCTCTGCTACACCTCACACCTGCTCCTCGCCCCACCTCCTCCACACCAAACCTGCCTCTGACACTCTCCACCACCACTCACCAACCCAGCCACTCTCCATAACACACCTGCGTCTGACACTCTCCTTGCTTCACCAACGAACAGTGCATGCCTTCTCTCCCTCGCCTACACAAACCCCTCAACGTGTACCAGGTGTGCATGTGTATTTATAGGTTTTTTTACGTTGCGCACATTGCGCATGTGCAGTGGCGAGAGCGTGTTGGCTGTGCGCGATGCACATGCACCACAGGGACACAGAAGGTGCGTGGGTGGGACACCATGTTACACATGTGCTGTGCGTGAGCGTGAGGCTTGGCGCATGCGCGTCACGTCACGCAGCACATGCGCATGTCTCACGCTCACATACAGTGCATGTGTAACTTGGTGTCCTGTGCACACACCTTCTGCATCTCCATGGTGCATGTGCAATGCACGCAGCCGACGTGCTCATGCCACTGCGCATGCAAAACACGCACAACGTAAAAAATCCTATAAATACACATGCACAACTGGTACACGTTGAGGGGTTTGTGTAGGCGAGGGAGAGAAGGCGTGCGCTGTTGGTTGTTGGTGAAGCAAGGAGAGTGTCAGAGGCAGGTGTGTCATGGAGAGTGGCTGGGTTGGTGAGTGGTATGGAAACCGACGTGCTCATGCCACTGCGCATGCAAAACACGCACAACGTAAAAAATCCTATAAATACACATGCACAACTGGTACACGTTGAGGGGTTTGTGTAGGCGAGGGAGAGAAGGCGTGCGCTGTTGGTTGTTGGTGAAGCAAGGAGAGTGTCAGAGGCAGGTGTGTCATGGAGAGTGGCTGGGTTCGTGAGTGGTGGTGGGGTTGTGTGGCTGGGTTGGTGTATGGTGGGGGAGGTATGTGGCTAGGTTGGTGAGGTGAGTGTCTGAGTTTGAGTGAGTTAGAGGAGTTGAGGGTGGTGGAGTTTATGGTTGCTGCATGTGCAGTGGGAGGTGAGCAGGGGCTGCGGTTGCCTGACGGGGGAGATGGTGTCCATGGGGCTGAGGCACAGGGCATGGGTGTAGTCCCGCTGCAACACAGACCTGCAGCTGTGGGGGCAGGCCAGGCAGGGGCTGTGCCGGTATGGCGCAGGAGGCATACAGAGTTGCAGGCTCGCCAGCCTCGCCTATACAGGCCCAGGGCCCAGCTCCAGGGCATGCGTGAGGACCAGGTCATCTCCCTCTACCGCCTGAGCATGGGGGCTATTAGGGAGCTCTATGAGGATCTAAGACCTGACCTTGAGCCCCTGACTGGTCGGTCACATGCCATACCGGGTATGGTCAAGCTCCTTGGTGCCCTACATTTCTTTGCCTCTGGCTGTTTCCAGTCATCTGTGGCTGCAGTGGGTGGCATGAGCTGCCCAACCTTCTCACGCTGTCCCCACCAGGTACTGCGTGCCATGATCAGCCAGGTGGGGAATTACATTGCCATTCCCAACACTAGGCAACAGTGGGGGACCCTGAACCAGGCCTTTGAGGCGTTAACCGGGATACCACACATGATGGGAGCTATTGATTGCACACATGTTGCCCTGGTCCCACCCAGAGACAGGGAGGTAGTGTTCTGCAACCGCAAACACTACCATTCCCTGAATGTTCAGGTTGTATGTGATGCAAATATGCATATTCTGAATGTGGTCCCTAGGTTTGCAGGGTCCACCCATGACTCCTATATCCTGCATCACTCGGCACTATTCAGACAATTTGAGGCAGGGCAGTATGAGGATTGTATACTGCTGGGTGTGTATTTCTCATCTCTGACATGCACATGGTGATCCTGTGACCAACCGTATGTGCACATGTCTGTCTTTGAGGTGTATCCCTAGTTGTGTGTGTGTCTCATCTGTCTGTGTGTGACCTAACATTGGGGGGGGGGGGGGGTAGTACCCTCCAGCTCTACCTTGCTACGGTGCTGTGTGATGATGGTAGAATTGACACTAGCATTTGTGTAGTGGTTACCGATTAGGTTGATTGCAATCCATACATCTACCCCTTGTTTTGTGTGTTATAACTTCACACACTGATGCATAGTTATGGTGTCCCATCCTGTGATGTCATATGTTTCTGTGAGGATGTTTTGTGCATTTGGTTTGCACATACATACTTGTGTCCATTTTGGTGGACATCAGCTCCTGCTTTATCGTTCCACATCTCTTTCTGCAGGTGATTCAGGATATGGGTGTCGCCCCTGGTTGCTGACCCCTGTGCGTCAACCATGGACACATGCAGAGAGGAGTTACAATGAGGCCCATGCTTCCAGTCCCTCCATCATAGAGCACACCTTTGGCATTTTAAAGAGTCACTTCAATTGTCTGGATAGGACAGGCGGGGCCTTACAATATAGACCACAGACTGTGGCAGAGATCATTATAGCCTGTTGCATCCTGCACAACATTGCTCTCAGGCACCATATCCCTGTCCAAATTAATGAAGATCTGGAGGATGATCCTACATGTCCTCCTGTACGTGGCCGTGGTGACACACATGAGGGAACAGCAGTCAGGTGGCAGGTGATTGAGGAGGTCTTCTCATGTAAGTACTGCATATGTTGCCACATACATTTGTTTAGATGTGTGTATACTACTACTACTAGTGAACATTTGTATCCCAAAAGCAGTAAGATGCAACACTGCACTGACATGTAACAGACACAGCCTGGCCACCCAGCTTACAATCTAGTCATGACTGAAACGCAGAAGATGTGAGCAGGGCACAACAGCGGGTGGAGGTGGATTGTGTGTGTTGGGAGTAGTAGGCTTGTGGGAGGTGGTAAGCTGTCATACATGATTTGTGGCTGATTGGGATAGGGGCTGCTGTACAGCCACAGGTAGTAAGTTTGAGGCTTTGGGTGCAGCAAGGTGAAAGGCATGTAGTATGGGGTCAACAGTAGGAGAGAGGCCCATAGATGGGACCAGTTGCCTAGACATGTGTGTTTCACATTTTGTAATATGAGGTGATTGATTGGTTGGTATGCTCTGATGAGCAGGGACTCTGTGTTAGTTGTTTTGGTATAGCGCTACATGTGATACGTAGCACTATATACATGCTGAGTAGTAGTTGGATTACTGGTATTTGAGATCAGTAAGAGAAGTTACTGCAACACCACAGTGTGCCTGCATGTATAGGTCAGCACGTATCCTTGACATGGATGTGTAGACGGATAGGGAACCTGTGAGGTGTCCTGATAGGGGGAGTATTATTGCCATTACGTGGGTGGCTGTAGAATAACCATGCAGTGCAGTGTTGCATATTTTCAGGCAGACAGAGATGATTCAAGGCAAGATCAGCAAGGTGTAGGTTACAGTAGGCAAGCCGGGAGCTGATTAGGGGGGGGGGGGGGGGGGCAGGGATTTGGGTTTTAATTGTGTTTTCAGGGAAGACTGTGGAAATATAGCTGATGACATCTAGACATAAACCACAAGCCTCAACTACAAGCTGGGTATGTGTGTAGAGGAGGAGAGTGCAGTCCAAGACAACACCTACATTGCGGACCCTAGAGAAAGGAAGTTATGGCCACACACACAAAGACGCTCTGATGGGAGGGGAGGGTTTAGGTGCACATATAGGATATCCATGCTTTGCCATTATCAATTTCACACAGTGGGATGACATGCAGCCATCAATGTCAGGTGGCAAGCAAACATTGGGGTGTGGTTTGGCAGACATAACTCAGGCATCGAGAGATATATTTGCAACTCATCAGCACACAGCTGGTAATGTAAGTCAAGGTATGAGATAGACACACCAAGGAAATGTTTATCGACAGAGGATAAGGAAGGAGCCCCTGGATATTTCCCTGTGCTACAGGTACTGACAGCGGGGTAGCAGAGGGCATTGAGACACCAGAACACACACTGAAGGGGCAGTGGGAGCGATATGGGTGACACGGTAGAGCCGAGCAGGGATACGGTAGCAAAGAGACAGTTCTGTTCCACATTTTTTACAGCAGTGGAGAGGTGAGGAAGGGGACAGACAGAGTACGGACCCTTGTAGTTTGCCACACACACTTCAGTGATAACTTTAACATGAAATGAATATGTACAGTGTGATGGGGAACAGTCAGCCTGTAAAGGATCTTGGGGTTTCTGCGAGCTGAGGACATGAAGGTGCAGTGTGTGTTGCACAGCTACAACATGACATATGTATGTTTCTCTTGTGTTTCTCAATCCACAGGACATACTTGGTGACTCGCTTGGTGCTGTGGTGCATTGGCAGGTGACTGTATGTCATCCAACATGCAGTAGTCTGGGATAGGTGGACCTACAGCTACTTTGTCTGTGACGACAGTCAGGGGGAGCACGTCTGCAGTGATCTGTCATATTGTACATATGTTGTTGTTCACCTTTTTGCCCTGCACCCCCATACCCCATATGTTGCTGTGGGCACACATATCCACATGTGTTCCTGGCCAGTTCGTCTTCTCCAACACTGTCTCGGGAACACATCCAACAGAGCTGCGTGTGTGTGCAGGTCCTAGGTGTTCGGGTGGTGGGCTGCACGTACACCCTTCCCTGACATTGTAGCATCAGCCAACAGCAGTGTATCATTGCATTTGACAAGCCTTTATCTCCACTATTCTCCAATTGTGCATATACAGGCCATACGCTACTGCTGGCATGCTCACCTTAGCATACTGTGTAGGTGTGTGTTTTTGGGTGGGCTGTGTGATGATACAGCGTGCAGGAATTTTGCATTATCATGTGGTGTGAGGGGTCTGTACACCTGGGGAGCGGTGGTGACTGTGCTATCTCTACCTTACTGCTGTTTACCTTGTGAAAATTGTGGACATGTGTTGTGTGTTGTGAGCTGACCTATCTCTTATGTGCTGACAGACCACTGCGTGACAGCATTTTTGTATCACAGATATCGCCCTAATGTGGACATGCATCAACAGTGGCTGGACATGGGGACACGGTTATTCGACACATTTCGATGACATCTTCTCCCTTCACTGTGACATGTTGTGGCCTTTGAGAGCCTTAGGGGATCCCAAACAGACACTTGATGCAAACACACAGTAGGCTGCACCTTTGGTCTTTTGGGAATGACATCAGCCTTTACATGTTAATGATTTACTGTTTGTTTCATGGACATTACATGCTGGGTCTCTGTACACGAACGCTGATGCACATGGGGTGGAGCTGTGAAACACCTGTGTAACATGGGCATGGACATGACCATATCCATGTGACATCCTCGTCTACAGTTCCAATTCCAAATGTCCACAACATGCACTATGTTCTGTGTTGTGATCATGTTATGTTTGGTTGTGTAGCGTTTCATTATGTACATATTGATGCTTGATTCTCTGCAATTTGGGCTGATGTTGCAAGCAGCATACCAATACATTGTTTATCCTTTTCTGACACAGGGCAGAGGACACACAAAGCACATCTACTACAGTGCATCCAGCGTCACCTGTTGGAGGACACAACACCATGGAACTATCCCTGGGAAATGGTGCCATAGGATGTTTGACCTCTGCGAGTGGGACACATGCCTAGGATGGACAGTATTATTGTTGGACTGCTACTTTGGGCATGACAGGCCTGTCCAACACACCGTTGCTGCCGTGCTTGGGCTGGGTTTCGTGTTCATCGCAGGAGACACATATGACCTTTCCAGTACTGTGGCATATTGGGATGTCACACTTGACTGTGCCTGCCCAGGGTTTCAAGGACAGTCTTAACATGACTTGTTGGATTGCAGACACCCTTTGCACTGTGGACACTGTGTACTGGTCCCCACGTGTGCAGCAGGGACTGACATTGTCGCTGTATGTTGTACATCCTTCTGACATTGTGTTGTTGTGTTTTGCCCATGTGTGTGACATGGAACACAGGATATGCTCATCTGTTTGGTTCAACATGAGCATATAGCCATGCGTGTGGCACAGGGGGAGCAATGGAGAGGTCCTCTTGTCCATGTCCACCTATCCTCCACTTGAACATGACACAGTATTTGCCACCACACCACTTTACTGCACACCAACATCTTGGATTGATGTTTGCACTCACCAAGGGTGTTACAGTGCATATGTGGCATCACTGTATCATGTTTCAACGTACACGGTGCATGTGCATGTGACTGACTATGTTGGTGTAACACAGAATGTGGCAATATGGCTTCTGTGTGGGTTATTGTAATGTTTGACCTTTCTTTCCATCTCTATGTACAGGTTATTTTGTTTGTTTACTTTACAGACATGACGCTCTGCATTGATTTACAAACCTAGCATTGCATGTCTGCACAGTCCTCTTTATCCTCTGAGGTAACGACACTCACATTGCCCCGTTATATTTGGAGTGTGGCAGTGTGAGTGTCCATTTTCTTCCTTCATTTGTGCATTCCATGTACCGTGATATATGTGTACAGACACTGTATCCACACCAACCAGTGCAGGCGGACCTTCTGCATAGTGTTATCTCTGCATGTTTCTGTGGTTTGTTTCATTTGAATTCTCTGTGTTCATGTGCCTCTGCTACCTGTTAGCATATCCTCATTGTGCATTTGATGATTGTTTTGGTTTATATTGTTGCTGCTTTGATTCCTATATCAGTCATTATGTGACAGCTGTAACATATATTTCAATATGTGTTTACACTTTCTTATTTTTAACAACATATGCTGTTTCATTTGTGTGCCTCCTGTGTTGGCAGACAGATATGTTTTTGTGAACAGATCATGATTGATGTGTGTTGGGCCCTCATCATGCACCGCCTACTGTCTACATGCAGACATATGTAACTAACGCATTTGGGGCATGCAGCAGCATGTGGGGGGTGGGGGGCTAATGCATATTGCACACCATGCACCTAATGCACATTATCTCTCCTGCCCATCATCTGTAGACGGTCCAGTGACCTTTCTGTAACATGTGGGTTGCTGCCCTGCAAAATGTGTTTTTAAATTTTCCCCTGTTATCCACTCACCTTGATATTATGATAGGCGGTATCTACACTATCTGTGATGATTAACCAAAATAAAAATATGTGTTTGACGTACATTTGTCTCTGCTGCTGCTTGGTCACACTTACACACGTATTTAGTGATTTCCTGGTCATGTACATGGCCCACATGTGCTCACTTCCTTGTACGGTGCCAGTTGTCTATCTGCCAGCCGTTTGCCACATCACTGGGTGTTACAAGTTCCCATACACACATTCCCTTTGAGGTAATATTTTTGCAGTGTGCTTGTTGTGGTGGTTTGGGATAGTGGTTACGGATACATGTTGTATCATCATAGGTTGCAGGTTTGATCCCCACATGGGGTTTACTTATTCTTTTCTGTTGTGCTAACCTGACCATGAGCTACCTGCAGGTTCATCACCTATGCACACACCCTTCCATCTCTTCACTGTACACCAAAGTGTGCCCTCTGTGCTGCCTATCCATCACATATTAGCTGTTACATATGTCTCTTTCTTTGTAGCATTTACATGGCAGCCCGCTTGGGGGATTGGCATTGCTGTGGTTCAGCTGGTCTGTGGTACACCTGTTTGCAGCTTCAATTCTCACATGCTCCTGTTCTGTTCCATATTTTGCCCTGCTCCACAGAGCATCCCCTGCCGCCCTTTGGGTTTAGGTTCTTTCCTCTTTTGCATGCTGTATCCACTGCATAACATTTCATTATGTGTGGGCATGTAGTTATATGTAGCTCTGGTCCCAATTACAGACTGTGATCTGATCTGTACACACCAGATCTGCATGTGCATTCTATCATGGTTACTGTTGGGGGTTTGCCTATCCTGGCAGAGAGCAGGCTTCTTGTGTGATGCCCTGCAGTATTTTTGTATGCAGCCTTTGCTAATGACCTCATGTTGGTGGTGTGGCCTACCGGTTTGTGCATTGACATTTGTGCTAATGGTCATAGGTTTGATTTCTCTCTGTTCTCTTTGATTTGTATGCCTGTCCTGTACAGCTACTTTTCATTCCTGTAATAGTCATATCTGTGCAGATCTGTGCTATTAGCACATTGTACCCTTATCACAGTTGCCAACCATCCTTCTGTCCATCTATATGTGTCTGCCAGCTGTGTGCCGTCCTGCCCTGATGTGCAAGCTGCTACCCCATGTCCTGCACTGGTACATGTTTCTGCATTGCAGCTCTTCCTGGTTGCCTCTTCTGTGTGTGCTCTGTATGGCACTGCTACTCCTCTGTCCTCCTGTCATTGCACCTATCCTGCCATCTCTACCTCCTCTGCTGGACACGTCTTCCCATCCTCTGCCACACACTGTCATTATTGCATGGTATATTACCATCACCCTGTGCATTGCTACAGCTGCCCCCGATATGTGTGTCCATTTTTCCAACTGCCACATGGGCTGGACGCAGATTTGGCTGGTCCATCAGCTCAGATCTACTTCCTTCCATCACTTGTGCATTGTCTTTCCTTGGTGCTCTGTGCAGTGTTAGAGTTACATCTGTGTTTGGCCCATACCTTTCTTGCTTTTCAACTTGGGGGACCTTACTGCCCTTGGCCAACATTTCTTGAGTCACCTATACATCCTTTGGGCATCTTTAGCCACACATTAGATTCAGCAAGCTTATGGGGCGCCTACTATGATGCCTTGGGAGTTGACAACCTTTCGACATGCCCTCTGGGGCACATTATAACCTGCCTTGGCTGACGAGGTGGTTTAGGATGTGCCTTCTGGTGCGCCCTAAAAGGTGCATTAGGTTATGGCACTGGGGTGCGGGTATTTTTAGCTGGCAGCACAGATTGTTGGACTGTTTCAAGCAGGAAAAGGATTTACCTTGGCCACCCTTTTTCGTTATGCCCACTGGGGGATTGAACTCATGACCACTGTTTCAGTAGTCATTGTATTAACCAGTGTGCTACACCTCTGTTGCTGTGATTGTAGGTCAGCAAGCAAAGTTAAGGTTAACGCGCAGTAGCGTGCATGGCTCCCTCTATCGCGCGATAACGGACACTGCACACTTTATCACGCGATAACCCGTGATTGCTACCTTATGACCAGAATGCCCACTCCTTATATGGCACTCTTCACAGTAAAGCTGCAACTAGCGCCGGTAACATTAGGACGGTTTAGTAAACATACCCCTTAAAGAGTATTAATGAACAAACAAACCTCTTCCAAAGACAGGGAAGCTGCAAGGGGGTAAACTGAAAGGCAATGTCAGGAAATACTTTTTCACTGAAAGGGTGGTGGATGCTTGGATTGCCCTCCCGAGGGAAGTGGTGGAGGCAAATACAGTGACAGAACTCAAAATGGCATGGGACAGACATAGTGGATCCCTTTATAGTAACAGGATAAAATCAAAACAAACATAACTATCTCTTATATCTCAGTAAATAGGGGTGACCTGCATGGAGTGGTGGGTACACCCCTAAACAAAGGCATGGGGAGGGGTGACCTGCATAGAGCAGCGGTTGCACCTACTCTTGCCACCTTGCTGGGCAGACTAGACGGACCATGCTGGTCTTTATCTGCCATCATATACTATGCTACTATATATGTTACATAGTGCCATAAAGTTGGAATCTCCGTGTCCCATTGAGCAATGTAATAGCTTGCCTTTCTGTTGTAATTTGTGGATCTTTCATCATGGTGGGCTTTCCACAAATGCCTTCAGATTGCTAGGCATATCATAAGCTTGTGTCTTGTTTCCATATGTTCTCTGTAAAATAGTTATCTCCAAGTTATAATGCCCTGTTGAATGTAATTTCAGTTTGTTCAATGTAAACTGCCTTGATATCATGAAAGGCGGTATATAAGAAATAGTAAATAAATAAATAAATAAATAAGTCACTCGCACCACCGCTTGGAATTGAAAAGCGAAATGGATACCCTTCTGTACTAGCAGTGTGGTATGATGCCATAGCTCTCCAGCATTCTGCCATTTTAGCCAAGTAATTGTTAAACAACAGCACGTTAGAGCGCCTATATTCCAGGTTTCTCTTATTCTCGTAAGTGCTTATGAACTTGTACTTCAATGCATAATTATGTATGCATGCTATCACTTTTCAAGGTCTCATAGCATGGTCTTTTTTGGGGTCCATGCGGTGCACCCTTTCTGCCTGCACATGATCACATTCAAATCAAGGTCCAGGGCATCTGGCAGCCATTGTTCAGTCATTTCCCAAAGCTCGTCATCCTTAATATTCTCTGGTAAACCCACCTTCCTCAGTTCTCTTGGTCTTCGACTCTATTAAGCAGGGCCTTGTAGGATTTCTCCAAGCCATTTAGTTGTGCCTCCATTACATCAGTTCTGCTCTCTTTTGCCACAATGTGCTCCTCCACTTGCTGTAGATGCATGGACCGACTTCCATCCCTTCTTTAATCTCATCTATTGAAACTTGCAGTTTTGCCAATCTGTCGTCTAGCACAGCAGTAAAACTCGTCATCAGTGCTCGCGCTGTTTCATCCTGGTGCAACACCGTCGTTACCTCTGCACTCACTGCCATCTTTTGCTCCCACTCCTGCTCATGCTGACTTTTAGCAAGCTTAGGCGGCATACCTGTGTTGCAGTGTCTGCCCCACCAGCGCACAGAATGCTTCAAAAAGATCCCGGGCTAATCCGGAATCTTATGCGAATGCACTCTGAAAAATCTTCAGGGCAGTTGCAGCTTTTTGTACAATATTATTGGGGGTTCCACGGATCTCACCTCCAGGACATTCACTCAGCATGGCTTCATCATATGATTCTCTTCTTGAATTTATACGGTTATAGGAAAATTGTTATACATGAAAAAATAAATAAAACACTATAGCATGTATTTCCAATTACTATTAAAATGAAAAAAAAAACCCCAACCCAGAAAATCAGGAAAACACCAGAAAAAAATGAAAACTGAATATTTTTGCCTCCACACATATTTAACAACATAAAAATGTAAAATTTGTCATACTAGAGAAGAACAAAAGTCCATCAAGACCAGTATCCGTTTCTGACAGTGGCCAATCCAGATCACAAGTATCTGTCAGGATACCAAAGGCAGAGAGATTCCATGCTGCTTATCCCAGTGATAAGGAGTAGATTTTCACCAATCCACTTCCATAATGGTTTATGGACTCTTCCTCCAGGAACTTTTCCAAACCTCTTTTAAACCTAGCTATATTAACAGCTTTTACTACATCCTCCAGCAATGAGTTCCAGAACTTAATTATGCATTGAGTGAAAAAAATATTTTCTCCATTTAATCTTAAAATGTACTATTTTGTAGCTTCATTGTGTGTCTATTGATTTTTTTTACTTTCTGGAGTAAACAACTGATTCAAATTTTACAGTATTTGTTCCATTCCACTCATTATTTTATAGACCTCTATCATATCTCCCCTCAACTGTCTGTTCTCCAAGCTGAAGAGCCCTAACCTTTAAGGCCTTTCCTCATAGGGATATCCTTCCATCCCCTTTATTATTTGGGTCACTCTCCTCTGTACGTTTTCTAATTCTATTATATCTTTTTTTTAAAATGCAGCAAATAGAACTGCACAACATGGAGCGATACAGAGCATTATGACATCCTTTGTTTTATTTGCCAGTCCTTTCACTTGTTATCCTGAGAATTATTTTAGCTTTTTTTTGGCCACTGTTGCACTCTGAGCAGAGTATTTCAAGTATAAACTACAGTGACACCTAGATTATTTTCCTGAGTACTCACTCCTAATGTGGAGCCCTGTATCACGTAGCTGTAGTTTGGTTGTTCTTCCCGAAGTGCATGATTTTGTATTTGTCCACTTTAAGTTTCATCTGTCATTTGGATTTCCAGTCTCCCAATTTCTCAAGGTTTCACAAACCTCTTGAGTTTATATAGCAATATATGTGTGTAAAAGGCCTCTTATAAAATTACTCTCACATAAAAGTATGCACAATTACAAGGACATGCAAGTTTTTATCCTATCGGGTGTAGGTGTGTTCAGGGCAGGAGTTTGGATAGGGCACATTACGTGTATTATCCTTGCTCCTGAGTAGGCATAAAGGCCCGTGGCTTCATATTAGCCATGATTTTTGCAGCTTTTCTGGGATAATTTTATAAAGACCCAGACGTGCCTGTTGTTCCTGCCGGAGATGTGGAATAAGGTCAGTATTTAGAAAATAGTACAACTCATCCCTACAAGTGAGAGAGAGAGTGTGTGTTTGTGTGGTTTGAGGGTTGCATGGGAGGATCTGGTGTGCTGATTTCTAATTCAGGGGGGACATGAATGCCTGGTCAGCTCCTGGACCTTACGGATGACTGCAATGACACTATGCACAACATTGTGATAAGGCAGCCATACAGCAACTGTGCCAGACACTGGGAGACCTGACAGCTGTTATGCCAACATTCCCCAGATCATGCCATGTGGCCTACATCCTTACCCAGTTCATGATCTATGCAAGCTGCAAGAGTGTGGCTATATCCGGAGGCTGGCTACTTGGTATGATGGCACAGGGATCCTCCCTCCCATGCCCACACAGGCCTGCCCAGGGGAACTGTGCCACAAAGCAGACTGTGGGAAAGCAGACAGGGTTGCAGCACAGATAGCAGATGTATACAGATCAACATAAGCCAGGACATTGTATGGGACTGGTGTAGCCTGCTTGGGTTAGAAATTGGTTGGGTGGGAGGTGACAAAGAGTACAAGTAAATGGAGCTCACTCTGAGGAGAAGGATGTTACCAGTGGTGTGCCCCAGGGATCTGTCCTTGGTCCGATTCTTTTTAACATCTTTGTTAGTGACATAGCGGAAGGGCTGTCGGGTAAGGTTGGCCTCTTTGCAGATGATACCAAAATCTGCAATAGAGTAGACACCCAGGAAGGTGTAGATAACATGAGGAGGGATCTAGCTAAGCTTGAAGAATGGTCTAGAATTTGGCAGCTGGGATTTAATGTTAAAAAATGTAAGGTCATGCATTTGGGCTGCAGCATCCAAGGGAGCAATACAGTATAGGAGGTGAAGTACTTTTGTCCACTAAAGAAGAGCGGGACTTAGGCGTGATGATCTTAAAGTAGCTAAACAGGTAGGAAAGGCGACGGCAAAAGCTAGAAGGATGCTTGGGTGCATACGGAGAGTAATGGCTAGCAGAAAAAAGGAGGTGATAATGCCTCTGTATAAGTCTTTGGTGCGACCTCGTTTGGAGTATAGTGTGCAATTCTGGAGACCGCACCTTCAAAAGGATGTGAACAGGATGGAGCCGGTGCAGAGGGTGGCTACTAAAATGATTAGTGGGCTTCATTATAAAGCATATGAGGACAGACTTAAGGATCTTAATATGTACACCTTAGAGGAAAGGCGGAATAGAGGTGATATGATTGAGATGTTTAAATACCTCCGTGGCATAAATGTTCAGGGAGAGAGCCTCTTTCAATTGAAAGCAAGTTCTGCTACGAGGGGACATGGGATGAGGGTGAAGGGAGATAGATTCAGGAGTGATATGCAGAAATATTTCTTTATGGAAAGAGTAGTGGATCCATGGAATAGTCTCCCAGTGGAGGTGGTAGAGATGAGGACAGTAACTGAATTCAAAAAAGCATGGGACCAACACAGAGGATCTCTAAAGGTAAAAAGGGGACTGTTGTAGTTGTTGATATGGAAGGACAGACTAGATAGGCCATGTGGTCTTTTTCTGTCATCATATTTCTATGTTTCTATGTTTCTAGCCACATGTGGGAAGCTGCTGTGAGATATGCCAGTACCCTGATATGTGGGAAACTGATGCCATGGTCAGACAGCCATAGTCATTAGAAGAGCATAGTTATGTTGCTCAGCAATACAATGCATCCTTTGGGGAGTTGCAAAGTTAGTTTAGGTTTTTGTGAGGCTGGTAAGAATCCATACTTAGCATTTTAAAGAATGTATTTAGAGATGACCAATGCAAGAATAACTGAGACATTGCTATTCTGCTATATATGTTTTGATGCAAGGTATGTTATGACAAACATGTTAATATCTACTTGATCTTATTATAACTTAGAGTGCACTGAGATTACTTTGCAGTGTTCTGGGCATGAAACAGAACAGT
This sequence comes from Ichthyophis bannanicus, assembly GCA_033557465.1. Lineage (NCBI taxonomy): Eukaryota > Metazoa > Chordata > Amphibia > Gymnophiona > Ichthyophiidae > Ichthyophis > Ichthyophis bannanicus. Next base: position 1,383,645,370 of record CM066032.1, on the reverse strand, counting down.
ATATATAGTCTAGCTAGCATCAGCATTTATGCATCATCAGTATTTATGTCTAGTTTGCATCAGCAGAACACTGTCAGTGAGAAGAGCAGCTTAGAAGATGGATGGTTTAACCGAGGAGGCATGGCCATCGGAGACGTCCACAGGTATATCGCAGAGATGGGCAGGATCGAAAACGTGCAGCTTACCAGAATACTGTGATCGTGGGCACATCCAAAATGACTGCAGCATTTGCTTGTGTCCCAAATATTAGCAGGGATGTATTTCTCCGCTATACTCTATGGCCCGTGCCTGCACCCATGCATGGGCCTTGTGCTGGATACGTGCATGGGCCGGCTAAACCGCATGTTGCACATGCCGTGCCAGACACGTCTACAAGCTCATTCTAGTAACACAGGTGCTTCTATACCTGTGACTGCAGAATTTGCTCTGAATCGCACCCGTGCCCAATTTAAACGTTTCCGCCGGAGCTAGCGGGCCTATATGGAATTTGCCTCTATGTATTTTCATAAAATAGGCTTGGACTAGGTGCCTGCTAGGTCTTTCCACATAGGTCTATTCTAAAATGATCCTCTCATGGATCAGTCCTAAGATGATTCTGTTCAATATTTTCATAAGTAACCCTGCAACTCATTTGTGTGGAATTTATATAAAATTGCACTTGAAAGCTTATTACTGTGGATGGAATTTTTGCATAACCACGTCACCAAAAATATACTTTACATGATGAGAAAACCCCTCAAAATGGTGAAATGTTGGCATTTTTGCATACTTTGAGACATTGGGTGCTACGTTTCTGTAAAATGCACTTTTGTGAAATGCCTTTGCACTTTAGTTCATGACTTCCCTGGTCTTTGGAATACACCATCTCAGCAAAAGTTCTGCATATACAGTACAGAATATTTAAATTAACCTGCTGTATTTTCTTGATTATAGGGCTAGGTTTTCTTCCTATTGTTGCTCTAGAATGGATGCTCACTTTATAATTGAGTGTCTCCAAATTTATTTTCTCTTTTCTTACAGCGACTGAAATTCGTGCTCACCTTTCAAATGGACAAATCTGGTATTCTTAGCACAAATGTATACAAGCTCATTAGCAATCCGTGTAAGTGTCATGAGAAATGCATGCTCAGATATCCTACTGGTGAGAAATGCTGCGTTTTCCCAGACCCATGTGATATTTACAGCCCAACAATTCACTTCTGTACCACCTTGCATGATTAAAGTTCAAAATATTTTAGGCTGTATTTGTGTTTAGCACTTAGTATATGCTACATTAAACCAACAATTTTAAGGTACAAGAAACATGACCCAATTTGCATGTTTTACTACTTTTACTGTGCTTTGGTACATCTTCCAATTACTTTGGCTTGTTTCACATTTAAATATATGCACTTCACAGAAAAGTTCACACATTTGACCACCAAATGAGATCCCTGTGATTATACAGTTGTTTATGCTGAAAGAAACTTGAATCCGACTGTTATTCTGTTTTCCTGATTACTTGGAAGCTCTCTGTTTCTATCTATATAGTATTTCAAAAGAAGGGGAAAAAGCACTGTGAACTTGTAGCCAATTTTGAAGCATGTTAAAAAAATTTCTTCTCTCCCTCAAATATGGTTTCTTTTCATGCCTCAGGCAGGGCCAGGCATAGGGGAGGGGCAACCAGGGCATTGCCCCAGCATAATATTTTTAAGGTGCTTTCAGCTCTGCTGTGTGGGGAGGGAAAAGGAGGAATGGGGGGCTAGGCCATTGTGTTTCTTGTAGTGGTACCACAGGAGTCACCACAGTTACTTCCAGTGTTGGTTTGAGGATCAGCATTTTCACTAGTGTTAAACTATATTCCTGCAGACACTGACGAGCTTTGTCTCTAAAAACATGTTCAATTACACAGGTACACTACCAAAAAACTGCCTCCAGTTTTGCAACTGATTCCTATAGATTTTGGGGTGCTGAATCCAGGAAAAATAGCCGAAATGTTCCATCACGTCACGTTTTCTTGCAAAATTAGATTTCTTACCCATATAAGGAATGTTCACATAATTTCTTTTTAGCCGACTGCAGTTTATTTTCTTGGCCCAAAATAGAGGTGTAATGGTTAACTAACTAGAAACACTCCCTCATGATATTTTAGAGTGTTTTGTATTCATTTTATACATTAACAGGACAATTGGGAGGCAGGGGGCTAAATCCAGTACTCGCGCTGGCACATGTTCTTTCCTGTTCGCCTCGCCTCGTTCGCTCGCTCAAACACGGTAGTTGCGACATGAACATTCCTGTCAAATTTCAGTTTCTTGCAAGTTCATTATTACCTTTTGTTTGCTCAGTCGTAATCCAGCTTTATTCCGAAGTGGTTCACTACAGTTGTAGTTTGCAGTGCGCTGTGTATTTGTGATGGCTCACAGAGCCAGAGGTTGCGTCAACTCTCCAGACAGTTTTTGTTTTATTTGTGGGGAATATACCGTGAAAAAGCGGCAGAGGAACATTTCTGCATTTATTAAAAAAGTATATTTCGCCTATTTCGGTTTGAAGTTAGGCGATCAAGACAAACCGTGGGCTCCTCACAAAGTGTGCAAGACATGTGAGGAAGATCTACGCTTATGGATGAAAGGTAAAAAACAAGCATTTCGTTTCGGAATACCTATGATGTGGCGTGAACAAAGAGACCACAGCAGTGACTGCTATTTTTGCTCTTGCATTGTGAAGGGATACAACTTAAAAAATAAGAACGTAATAAGTTACCCCAACCTTCCCTCAGCAATTAGGCCTATGCCTCATAGCAACGAAGTACCTGTGCCTGAACCACCAAAATCTTTGGATCATATTTGTGTGGACGGTTCTGATCATGATGAGACTCATCAGATGGCTTTTCCCGATGAGTCCAGTACTTCTGAGTTTGAAACTGAACCAGATCTGAAACCTGAACGTTTCTCTCAAGCTGAATTGAATGATTTAGTCCAGGATTTAGGACTCCCAAAAGATGCTGCCCAACTGCTAGGTTCTCGGCTTAAACAGAAAAATCTATTGTCACCAGGAACAACTTTTTATTGGTACCGCAACCACGAGACACAATTTTTGAAGTATTTCAGCAAAGAGGAAGATTTGGTATTTTGCAACGATATATACGGAGTGATGGAAAAGTTTAAACTCAAGTATGATCCTGCTGAATGGCGGCTGTTCATTGATTCGTCAAAAGACAGCATAAAAGGTGTTCTTCATAATGGCAACACATTCGCTTCAGTTCCTATTGCTCACTCTGTTATTTCTCCAAGAAAAATACGAGAATTTGGCCCTGATTCTTCAGAAGATTCGTTATGATGAGCATAAGTGGATGATTTGTGGAGACTTTCAAATTCTATCCATGCTATTAGGGTAGCAATCCGGTTTCACCAAATATCCTGCTTCCTTTGCTTGTGGGATAGCCGGGCCCGCAACCTACACTGGGGGAAAAAAGACTGGCCAATTCGGGAGTATTTGAGACCCGGTGAGAAAAATGTTCTTCATGAGAGCTTGGTACCTCGTGATAAAATTCTATTACCACCTCTCCACATTAAGTTGGGTTTCATTAAGCAATTCATCAAGTCCCTTCCAAAAGATGGTGAGTGCTTTCGGTACCTTTGCTCAAAGTTCCCCCGACTTTCTGAAGCAAAGCTAAAGGAAGGAGTGTTTGTTGGCCCTGATATAAAAACTCATTTCAGATGGAGCATTCGCTGAAACGATGTCTGAGAAGGAAAAAGAAGCCTGGGATTCCTTCAAGGATGTTGTTCTCAAATTCTTGGGGAACAGGCGGGATGAGAACTATAAGGATATTGTTGCCAGGATGCTCAATGCCTTCAAAGAACAAGGCTGTAACATGAGCCTGAAAGTCCATTTCTTGCACTCCCATGTGAACTACTTTCCCGAAAACTTGGGGGCGTACAGTGAAGAACAAGGTGAAAGGTTTCACCAGGACATCAAGGACGCAGAGAGAAGGTATCAAGGAAGATGGAACACCACTATGATGGCTGATTTCTGCTGGTTGCTGCTGCGGGAAACCCCAGATGAAAAATACGCCAAGCAGCGCACCAAGAGAAGCATTCGGGGGAAGAAGAAACGGGCCCACCAGGAGATTGATTGACCCAAGAATGACTTTAAAATCTAAACTGTGTTGACAAATATCGTGTTTTACTAAACTTTGAAATAAAAATTTGCTAGTTATTACCACAGTGTCGGATCTCATTTATTAGAATTTTATTTTCACACCATCGGGTGTTTGTCTTCATGTATTGCAATGGTGCGGTTTGCGTTTTCTATTCTTACATACATACCTGTACAACATTTTTTGCACATTTCTTTGCTTTGCTTTGTGTCTAACCTCGCTCTTATATGCTCAATGTTTGTGCACATGTATGTGGCTGTTTTAAGTGCAGACAATTTTGCTACCATCACAGTGTGTTTTGTTGACATTACTCTATTCTTATGTGCTGCCTTGTTACAATTTTCTTTATTCTTATTTGAATAACTACTAAACAATTAGTATAAAGAATTCATCCAAGAAACTTTTATCTCGATCGCACTCAATCTGAAACGTTCACCTCAAACTGCTAACCCAATGTAGCAAAAAATCTGTACGTGATGGAGCAAATTGGTTACCAGATTTGGATTCAGCGCACCAAAAAACGTAAAAATCAATCGAAACATTAGAGGCAGTTAAAAAAAAAGTTTTTTTAGTGTACCTGTGTTATTTTTTGAGTTCATGTGTGGAGAAGTAGCCTAGTGGTTAGAGCAGCAGCTTAGTGCCCCTGTGTCTAGTGTTCAGTTCCCACTGGCCCTGCTTGTGGCCTTAGGCTAGTCACTTTACCCTCCATTACCATGGAGGAAAAGCCTGCTAATCTACTTCCAGTCACACCTCTTCAAGAAAACTCAAGGTGGTGAGGTCAACATTGACTCAACAGCCTGCATGGTAGGGGTGTGTTTACTAAAGGTTAATGGGCATTTCTGTGGGAGGTGGGTGAACTTTCATTATTTATTTATTTAAACGGATTTCTATACCACCTTATCCTGCAATCAAGGCGGTCTGAACAGCAAACAATCAATAAGATACAGTGTCTGGTGTGCGCATGCAGTGGGTAGCGTATGCGTGTGAGTGTGTCTGATCGTTGATTCTTGGTGTGCTATTTACAGCGTGCGCTATTTACAATGCTATGGGTATCAGGTCCTTGCTTAATTATTATTATAGTGACATGGGGGGGGGGTTATTGAGGTGTCTGTTGCATGGTTTAAGTAATGTCACTGTAATGTTCTATGAAGAGGGTCGTCTTCAGTAGCATGAACCTTAGCAAACACGTCCATTAGTTCTGTAGCTCTGATGAGTGTTACACAGAGGCGGAAACTGCTGAAGAAGAGGAAAAGCAATGAGTAGACATGGAAGCAGAGAACAATCTGGAGAGAATTTTAGATGATAAAGAATGGGAAAAGGGACTTGCACACAGGAGTGGAGGAGTGGCCTAGTGGTTGGGGTACTTCAGGCCGGAAGGTCAGGGGTTCAAATCCCACTAGAGGACAGCAACCTTGGGCCGGAAGGACTGGGGTTTCTAGTTCCACAGGTGCTCCTTGTGGTCTTGGGCAAGCCACTTAACCCTCCATAGCCCATGTTCCCTGTAAAATAGTTATCTCCAAGTTATGATGCCCTGTTCAATGTAATTTCAGTTTGTTCAATGTAAACCACACTGATGCAGAATAGCACGGTATATAAGAGAATATAAATAAATAAAACCAGTATATATATGTTTATCCAATCAGAGTTGAGGCATTCCTGGGGGTGGAGGGTTAGCAATTTTTGTTGGCTTGCAGGACCTGCTAGTCAGCTAAACCATAGCGATCCCAATGTTCAATGGCACTATCACCATAGACAGAGAAAAGATGTCTGGTTAAAAATGGGGTGTCTGTGGGCAGATCGGGGGTGGTCCCGGCCGTTATCTGGTCACCAGTGATATTCAGCCACTATCTAGATAGCTAAACCAGATAAAATTAGGGCAGTTCAATGGCTGTCCTAACTTAATCCAGTTTTGGCAACTCAGTTAGCAGCTGAATATCTCTGCTGATCGGATAGCTACTGCAAATATGGACTTTCAGCGCCTGACATCAAATAGGCTCTGCACTGAATATCCAGTTTAGATGAAGTGGTAGCAGCCAGGTACTTAAAAATGCTTGGCTGCCACTGCTGAGTAATGGCTCCCTACCCTCTAAGGGGGTGATTTTATAAGGAAGCTGTATAACGATATGCTCAATTATGCACATAAGTCACTATTTTCAAAAAAACATATTGACTTTAACCAGCCTCTATTCTGTAAGCATACATGGAAGATCAATTGCGTGTACTTTCAGTGTGGGTCTGCACACAGGCAGAGTTTGAATGGAGCATGGGCGGAGCACAAATTTGCACGCTTAGGGGGCTATTCGTGCTGGCTGCATGCCCTGACTAACTTTCCTGCCAGTTGTGCGGGGAAGTTAGTCAGGGGCAGGGAAGAGGCGGCCTGGGAGCGGAGACTGGGTGGGCAGTTGGCGGTCGCCGGCCCTGGACGTACAGAGCCGATTCTAATGTCAGCCCTGTACGTCAAGGGCCGGCAAAATGTCTGGGGAAGTTATTCCTCCTCCAAGGTGGAATAACTCCCCTGGTCGTGTTTTTTTAAGTGGCCTGGGGCACTGAAGGGGCGGGGGGGGGGCAGAATTAATTCCTCACAGCCTGATCCTGACCTTCGGAGGCCGGATTGGGGGGTCGGACTGCGGGGAATTAACTTTTTAGCAAGTAGCCGGCATCACGGCTTTTAAATGGAGCCGTGGTGCCATGGCAATAGGACAACATGGCACCGCAGCTCCATTTTTTTTTTTTTTATAACTTGAATTTTATTGATTTTCCAGAAGGTTCGAACATACACACACTAGGAAACAACAAAACAGTGAAGCAGAAACATCTCCCCAACCTTCAAAATGATCCCCCAATATACCACCTTGACCTTACTGTCAACCAAAACAATCCAGGCAACACAGAGCATTTAAGCTCACTCCCCCCTCTACCCCTGACCTCCCACCCCCCCGGAAGGTCCCTCTTCCCCCCCATCCATCTTGTACCAGCTTCTCCCATCCTACTCCCAACTCCAGCCCCTCCCTCCTCCTCCCCCCCTACCGCCCCCAGACTCCTTACCCACTCACCCCCCCTGCCATTTCTGGAGCCACACATCATACCCCTGCCACATGCTCCGAAGGTTCTGCACCTTATGCTCCCTAAAGGCTGCAATTTCACACATATCCCGCAACCCCCTCAGTCGTGCAACTATCACTCGTCTAGTTGGTGCTTCCCCGCTCCTCCACCTCAACAGAATCTCGCCCCTCGCCGCTGCCACACAGTATCGAATCATCTGCTGCAGTCCCCTCTCCCCCACCCCCTCCAGATCATTCAACAAGGCCATAGCCGGAGTCAGTACAACCGGGACCCCGTCACCTCCCGGATGACCCCCTCCCAATCCAGTCACATACTCCGCACCACAGGGCATGCCCACAGTAAATGGTACAAATCCCCCCGCCCCATGCATCCCCTCCAACACTCCCCCCCTTCTTCCCTACAAAATTTCCGCATTTTCCACGGTGTCCAATACATCTGATAGCGAATCTTAAGACTACTCTCCAAGTATATCGTCCCCGGAGCCACCCGCTTAGTCCAGCCATAAATACTGCGCCATCTCTCTCGATCCCACTCCCCCCCTAAGACCTGTTCCCATGCCACCTCTCCCCTGATCCTTCCCTCCTCCCCCTTCTGTTGGGTCAACACCCCATACAATTGGGCGATAACTCCCTTCCGCCCCCCTCGTGCCAGGATTTTCTCAACCACCGTTACATCTCTACCCAAATCCTCCTTGATCCTCCTCTGACCCAGAAAAAGACGTTACCTGAAGGTGCGCAAAGAAGCCTCCCCCCTCCAATCCAAATTCAGTTTGCACTTCCTCCCAACGTTTTACACGCCCCGTCGAATGCAACAACTGCCCCATAAACCGTAACCCCTTCCCCCACCACTCTCTAAACACCCCCCTCTCTCCCTGGAGCAAACTCCCGAACCCCCATAATGTGCATACCTCTTGTGTAACTTTTCCCCCCTAATAACTGGGACCGCGACCGCAGCCAGAGCTCTTTGGTCAGTGCCCTAAAAGGATTCTCCCCCCTTCCCCCTTCCACTGCCGCCCCCGGGTCCCAAATCCATGCCGCCAAACTGCCCCCACCGCTTTGCTCCTGTTCCAGTTGCACCCACCGAGGAGTCTCGTCACCCCCCTGCCAACTTTGTAACGCCCTCAACTGGGAAGCTAAATAATACTTCTCCAGCCAGGGCACCCCCATCCTCCCCTCCTTACTGTGTCTGAACAGCGTACGCCTCGCCACCCGCGGGCGCTTCCCTGCCCATATAAACTCCATCATAATCTGCTGGGCCCGCTTCAAGTAGGCCCGGGGCACCTTACATGGTAAGGAACTAAATAAAAAGAGAAAACGCGGTGTACATTCATTTTTAAAACAGCTATCCTACCCAACCACGTAAGATAGAGCCCCTTCCACTTTTGCAAGTCCCACTGCACCGCTTCCAACAACCCCCCGTAGTTTACCTCCCCCAACCCCAGCAAATGTTTGCCCATCTGGATCCCCAAATAGCGATAGTTTCCCTCTACCCACTTAAACGCAAACGCCCCTTTCAACGCAGCCTCCATCCCTTCTCCTAGGTTAAACCCCAACCCCAACCCCAACCCCTGTTCAGCTTATACCCCGCCACCTTACTATATTGCGCGATCTCCCTCATCAAGACCGGTAGAGTTAACAAGGGCTCCCTAAGAGTAAAAATGACATCGTCAGCAAACAGCGTGATTTTTACTTCCTTGGAATTCATTAGGATACCCTTAACATCCTGCAGCCCCCGAACCCTCACCGCTAGGCAAAGAGCAAAGGGGACAAGGGGCACCCCTGCCTAGTACCCCTACCCAACCTAAACGCTTCAGAATAACTGCCATTAACCCGTACTCGGGCCTGTGGTGCCTCATACATCGCCTGAATCCACTGAACAAAGTTTTGCCCCAAGCCCACTTTCTCCAGCACACTAATCATAAACGGCCATTCCACCATATCGAATGCTTTTTCAGCGTCTACCGACAGAAAGACGGCCTTCTGTCCTGATCGCTGGACCTCCCAGGTAAGATTGCAGATTTTGCGGATATTATCGCCCCCTTGTCGCCCTCCGATAAACCCCGTTTGGTCGGGATGCACCAGAGTGGGCATCACCGCCGCCAGTCTGGTGGCCAATACCTTCGCCAACAGCTTAGCATCTACATTTAATAATGAGATGGGCCTGTATGACCCACAGACCATGGGATCCTTGCCTGGCTTAGGGATAACCGTTATTCCAGCTTCTCGCATCGATCGGGGGATGTCCCCTCCTGTTAACACTCCATTAAACACTTCCACCATCAGAGGTCCAAGCAACGAATGGAACATTTGGTAGAACCTCCCCGTCAATCCGTCCAAACCAGGGGCCTTGCCCCTTTTCAAGGATCCTATCGCCACATCTACTTCCCCCTCCGTGATTGGTCTATCTAGCCATTCCGCCTCCTCTTTTGACAGAGATGGCATTACACACTCTTTTAAATATTCCTCACACAGAGCCTTCCCTCCCTCCACCTCACTCCGATATAACTGCTTATAATATCCTGCAAAAATCGCCCTAATTTCATTATTACCATGCACCAGCTTCCCCCCCACACCCCTAATACCCCCTATATTCGACTGCATTGCCTTACTTCGCAACCGCTGGGCCAGCCGACGCCCCACCCTATTCCCCCCCTCAAGCCAGCCTTGCTTCAGCACCCGCAGCCCATACGCTATTTCACTCGCGCGCAACTGATCCAACTGCCCCCTCAACTCCTTCAATTGCCCCTGGACCCCCCCTCTGCCCCCCTTGCGCCAGCTGCTCCAGTCTATGAATGTCCTGCAGTAGCCGACACTCCTGATCCCCCTTCTGCCGGCGCTCCCGGGCCGCTGCCTGAATCAAATGTCCCCTCACCACTGCCTTCAACCCGTCCCATACCATCCCTAGCCCCACTTCACCATTCATGTTAAGGTCCTTGTACTCCTTCACCACCTTCCCCAACCGATCAATCACCTCCGGCTCCTCCAGCAGGGCCTCATTAATCCTCCAAAATTTAAGCCCCTCATCCACATTCCCCAAGCTAAACTTGACTCTCACCGGTGCGTGATCCGTCCATGTGATGGAGCCGTGTTCCGCCTCTACCACCCGGTTCGCCCAGCCCCCACCCGCCCACACCATATCTATCCGACTGTAAGTACCGTGTGGCGCGGAGTAATATGTATATTGCTTGCATCCGGGGTTCTGACTCCTCCACACATCTACTACCCCCAACCTTTCCCGCAAATTCAGCATTTTGTCCCGATCCACCCGCTTCCCCAGTCCACTGCCCCTTTCATTGTCTAAACGCGGGTTCATTGTCAAATTAAAATCCCCCCCAATAATTAGAGGGGCATCACTCAACCCACCCAAAACATTCTGCATCCTCTCAAAAAACTCCCCCTGTTTCTCATTAGGGCCATACACACTCACAATCCACACCTGCTCCTTCCCTATTTGAACTTTAATGCCCACCGCTCTACCCTTTTTATCTCGAAATTCCCCCACCACCCTATCCACCCACTCCGCCCCCACCATAATATCTACCCCCCCTTTCGGGCCTCCTCCCTCTGCCCCGCCAACACCACTCTGGGGTACTTTCTCGTCTGCAACATCCGCTCCTGTCCCACTTTGAGATGGGTCTCCTGGATGCATAGAAAATCTGCTCGCATCCGGCCACCTTCACGCTCCACCATCCTGCGCTTCCTCCAAGTGCCCAACCCATGCACATTGAGCGTAGCTACTACTATGTTCTGCTGTCCCACTCTTCGCCCCCCTCCCTCCCCAGTCCCTCTCAGCTGCCCCCCCTTCCCTCCCCTGCCCCCCCTCCCCCTCCCCCTCTCCCCCCACCCCCCTCCCCCCTCTCCCTTCCTCCCCCTCCCCCCCCACAACCTCCCTCCTGCCCTTGGAGGTCTCCTGCAGAGTAGTGCCCATCAACCAGAGGCAACTTCTTGTTCCTCCCTTCCTTATTCCCGCCCACTGCCCCCCCCATCCAGCCCTCCTCTACCCCCTCCTCTTACCCAATCCCCTCCCGCTAGCCCTCTCCCAGGTACAGCAACCCCCCTCCTCACTCACATACACCCTCCCCCACAGCAACCCCCCTGTCCAACCTCCCCCCTCCCCCTTCCCTCAACCCCCACGATCCTGCAACCCCACAAGTAACACACTTCGCAGTAAAAGAAAGAAAAAGAAAACTAAAACAGGGTAGCAATGTCCTGCACATTGCGATTTGGAAAAACATCAAGAGCTCCCGGCCCCTCAAGTGTCCACGTCTCTGTTGTCACTGGCCCGCTGCTCCTCCGCCACCATCTCCGGGCTTCGGCGGTGCTTCTCTCCACTCTTTTGAAGCACTGTCTCCTCCGCTCCACGACCGCCTTCTGGCCGGGCACTCCGCAGGCCGCTCTCCAGCCCCGCCCCTTTCAAAGCGGCCAGTGCCTCCTGAACTGTGTGGACCCTCCAGTTCTTAAGCCCAACAGTAAAGACCAGTCCAAACGGGTACAGCCACCTATAGCGGACATTTTCCTTCCTCAAAATAGTCGTGACTGGCTGCATTTCTCTCCGCCGCTGTAAAGTCCCCGCGGCTAGGTCCAGATATAGCTGGAGACTGTACCCCTGCCACACAAAGTCCTTTCGAGTTCGTGTCAGAGCGAGGATCCTCTCCTTAAGCTTATAGTCCTCCATACACAGGACAATGTCTCTTGGGCGATTCGGCCTGCTGGGGCCTAAGGCTCGGTGGGCTCGCACCAGCTTGAGCTCCACCTGCTCAGTCTCTTTGCCCAACTCCAGTAAGACAGACCGGAGCACCGCTTGCGCCACCTTCTCGCCATCAAGATACTCCTTCTCTTCCGGCACCCCGCGGATGCGCAAATTATTCCGGCGGGACCGGTTTTCCAAGTCTTCCACTTTCAACAGCACTTGGTCTTTCCAGACCTCTAATTCCTTAAGCGACCGTTCCACTCCGGTCTGCCGCATATCCAGGCGCCCCAGCTGTTGTTCCTGCTCCTCCACTCTATGCGCCAATTCGCCCAGCTCCTCTTTCATGGCGGCACACATGTCTCCTACTTCCACTTTTACCGCCTGCAACTCTGTTTTTAGTTCCCCAAACCAGCCACATAGCTCTTTGCGGGTCACGTTCTGTACCACCATCTCCGCCAGCTCATGGGCCTCGCTCCTCTGCCCCTTTCTCTCCGTAGCCACGCCGTTTCCTGCGCTCGGCCCCGCCATCTTTTTCTCGCCCCCCGTTGGCTTTGCGCTGCTGTACGCGAACTCCTTCAAGTCCGCCGCCTTCTTTCTCGTCGCCATGCGTCTCCGCAGACTTTCTTCCACCACTGCCTGCGATTTTTCGCCGTGTCCCGGGCTCGGATAAGGGGGAAAAACTCCAAAGATTAAGCTGCCCACCGGAGCTCACCCCCTAAGCTGCCATTCCGGCTGATGACATCACTTCCTCCACCGCAGCTCCATTTAAAAGCCCTGGCTGAGATAGCTGGGCTGTGGCTGTTTGTGCAGGCTGGGACTGAATCGCAGTCCCGGCCTGCATGTACATGCCTGTTCGCGATTCTGATCTCGCGGGGCTAGAATCACAATCTCCTTTGTACGTCGGGATCAGATTCAGGCCCATAAGTTATAAAAGAGTATAACATACACACATTCTTGCAAAATCTAGGCACAGGCACTTACATCTGCCATGGGGCAGGCAAACATGCTCACATGTTTTACATGTGTTTTTACACCTTTTATGTCCTTATTCTAGAAAGTAAAGTGCATGTGTTATTCACTTTATAAGATAGGTCTCAAAAACGCACATTTATAATATTGCCCTCCATATGTATAATTTCTCTATCCATGTATTTTCAAAAGCTATATGGATAAAATTAGTTTAAAAATCCCTCTAACTGGCCAACACTATCAATATAATGAAGGAGCAGGCAGATGGATGGTAGAATAGGACAGAAAGCAAATATACATAAAGAGGTAATATTCAGTCTATATAGAAAATCTAAATAGTTCATTTCAGACAGTCATATAGTAGACCTAAACTAAATGGGTAGCAACCACCACAGTCACCGCACTATACGTGTATTCAGTGCTAATGACAACATATATAACGGAGAGGTAAATGTGTTGGGCTCACTTGAAAGCAGTTCTTATAAAATAATCAAATTTGACCTAACAAGTGGAAGGAAGGCACCAAAGAAATGTACTGCACTAGCATTTAACATCTGAAAGAGAGCTTATGGGCTATGTTTACAATGCAGCGGTAGCAGCCTCCATGCAATATTGGCGCCACGGCCCCATTGAATTCAACGGGGCCATGGCTCCAATATCGCACAGAGGCTGCTACTGCTGCTTTGTAAATATACCCCTATGACAAAAAAAACTAAGGGGTATGTTTACTAAACTGTGGTAACATAGCAGTGGCTATGTTAACGCGTGTTAGGTAATGTTAACGCATGTTAACGTTACTTAACGCGCATTAACGTTACCTAACGCACATTACAGTCACCGGACACGGTAAGTCCCGCAGAGGGTGGAGAGAGGGCGGAGAGAAGGAGTCAATGGGTGGGGAGTGGGCAGGGAGAGGTTCCTTTTACAATAACGCGGGGAAATGAAGGACTGAAAAGTACCGCGAATGAAAACCTGGCGTTAGATGCACATTTGCAGGAGAGAGAAACTATTTTATTGTCAGCAATGTACAGCTTAGGCAGCGAGCCCAAGAACCGTGATAGTAGTGCTCCATTTGCAGCAACAGCAGAGTGCCCAAGTATGAAAGGCCACTACAGAGATAGTGCAAATGGGGCAGAGGGGGCTTCAGGTGGGACATTCAGTGGGGGCATCTGGGGCACAGGATGGACTAAGCAGTCGCCTAGGTGGCACATAGGAACATAGGAACCGGAAATCAGCAAGACAGCAGCTGACAAAGGCCAAACACAATCTACCTACATCTACCTGGTCCACCCTAGCTAAGAGTTGCCAGAGCACTGAGCTGACATCCCCCCAGCCAACCTGCCCCCAAGCAGAAGGGATATAATATTGGTAGGCGATGATGGGGGGGATGTGAGGATGCCCATATATGCCTCCCCACTCCAGACCCCGCTCCCTAAGTGACCGCCTACCCACACAGTAGATGGCCTGGGACTGTGCACTACCAGCATCGACAGCATATGGGCATGTCAGCATGGCAGGGGGGTGTGTGCCTGTGCTGGAGGGGGCAGTGGCACCTGCCTGCAGTGGACCTAGGCCATGCCCTGTACCAGTACGTGGTGTGCAGTGCAACATAAAAGGTCTGGCTGAGGAAAAGTACAGGTAGCTCCAGGGACTACTGTGCCTCTATGGTAACAGTGTGGTGCAGTACACACAGCCAGTATGTCTAGAAGCAGAGGGTCCCATGTTCAAGTCCCAGCTGTGGCTTCTGCAGAGCATGTCCTTATATTTTACCCTACAATGCAGATACAACAGCAACATGTGCAAAGCCCAAAGCAGCGGCGAACAGGGGTACAAACACCCACTCACACAGGATCCACAATCCAAAGCTGCATGGAGAGTCAGGCTGTTGGCCCCAGCACGGAGCTGCAGTTAACACCAGAGCACTACTACTACCTCCTGCACAGTTTAGCAATGTCGGCACTGTGATCAGGACCAGTGTGGCGGGCAGGGTTGCCAACCACCCCTATCTTTGCACAATGCTGCAATAGGAGTGTGTGTATGTATGTCTATCCATTGTTTTGTGGCTGTGCACACCTCACTGGACCCACAATGTCCCACTGTTACAAGCGTTAGCCTGAATATGTGCATAATGAGGAGCAAGGTATTGTGGGTATGTCCTGGACAGGGCGGATTGGCCAGGATGCATCTTCGCAGGGTGTGGGGCAATGGCTGGGACACTTTAGTGCCTGACCAATGCCTGCATGGACAGGGTGGCCACAGCATGTCTTGCTGGGAGGACACTCTCACTCTGACCGAGCAGTGACTATGGCATGTCCAGGTTACTACATAGTGCTCTACACTATATTTCTCCTGTGATGCCTGTGTGTTCCCAGTGCTGGAGGGGCCCACTCCCTGAGATACCTGTTTGGTGTGCATAGTTCCTCTGTAAACATGCACTATGGACTGGCTAGTGGACTGTCTGCAGTTAGTCTGTGCATGATTGGAACACCTTGTAGGGTGCTACAGGTGCAGTATGACTGTGCTATCTGCTGGTGATTGGCAGACTGTGGTGTGAGGCAGTTCAAGGTTTTCCAGACCTAACCCCAGCATTACTACTGGTCTGGCCCACCAACACTGGAGGGCTGTCTTATACCAGCAGGATCGAGGTTGCTTCAGTGGGGCTCAGGCATCTGTCCTATACCTACAAAAAGGGTGTTTTTGGGTCCTTTGGGATATATAGTGTATACCACTTTGACTTGTAGAGGCACTGCTACCCAAACCTCATGCAAGTCTAGGAACCCATCTGCCCTGATAACAGGTGCCCATGTCAGCCAGACCCAAACACTGGGTACACACTAATCTGGGTAGTGTCCGGTCCCAAAGGGCCACATGTGACTGCAGAACACAGATGGACACCAAATTACCTTCAGATGTACTGCAAGGAACACCTGTCACACATTGGTAATGATGGGGATGTACAGCAGGACCTACCTCCAGCACCACATGTACTGCGGACCTAGTGCTGGGCACCCATCCTATCCCTCAGGGTGAACACAGAACCTGCACAATGGCATGGTCTGTAGCTACTCTGTGCCAGTATCATGCACTGTCAGTTCCTCTTTCCAAGCTGAGTTACCGGAGAGGTGCAGACCCCATTTGGCGATCAGCTGTAGACAGCTATTCAGTATGTGTATTGCATCATGGGTACTGGTGGGGTTACCCTATCCTGGCACACAGAGCAGAAAGTTTGTGCGGTGACCTGCAGTCCTTCTGTACCCAGCCATTGCTGTGAGATGTGCCACAGAGGTATAGCCTACTGGTTAGTACAATGCCATTCCTGGCAGTGTTCATGGGTTCAATTCCTCATTGTTCCCTCCTTTCATGCCTGTCCTGCTCAAATTGTTTGCATGTCTGTAACAGTCATATTTTTGCAGAGTTATGCTGCCAGCCCATAATACCCTCGCCACAGTTGCTAACATTCCTTCGGTCCATCTATCTGCGTCTGTCAGCTTTGTAGAGTCCTGTCTGCCTCTGCAGGCTGCCACCCCATATTCTGCACTGTTACCCTTTCCTGCATTGCGCCTCTTCGTACTTGCCTCGCCTGTGCCTGATCTGCATGGCACCACCACTCCTCTGTCCACCTATCATTGTAACTATCCTGCCAGCTCCGCCTCCACTGGGGGACACATATTCCCATCGTCTGCCACCCACTATCTTTCCAGTACTTTACATTTCCAACACCCTGTGCTGTGGTACAGTTGCCCCCACCATGTTTGTCAACAGTACTGGCAGCAACATGGGATGCCTGCAGATATGGCAGGTCCAGCAGCTCCCAGCTCTCCCTCCTTCACTCACCTGTTCATTGCCTTTCCTCGGTGCTCTATCTAGTGTTATGGCTACATCTGTCTCTATTCCTCACAGGTCTTGCATGTCATCCTGCAGCACCTTGCAGCCCTTAGGGCACACTAACATAGGGCACCGTAACCTTGTTAGGCCACCTTAACCTATGGTTCCATAACCCAGGGTGCCTTCTAAGGTGCCTTGTCCAGGGGTGCCTAATACGGCGCTTAGCCTAAGGAGCCCTATAGGGCGCCTTACAAAGCGCCTTATGAGGCACCTTGCAAGGCGCCTTACTTACAAGGCACCTTGCAAGGCACCTTATAAGGCACCTTACAAGGCACCTTACTTACATGGCGCCTTATAAGGCACCTTACAAGGTACCTTATAGGACACCTTACTTATAAGGCACCTTACAAGGCACCTTACTTATAAGGCACCTTATAGGGCACCTAACAAGGCACCTTAAAAGTCACCTTACTTACAAGGCACCTTACAAGGCTCCTTGTAATGTGCCTTGTAAGGTGCCTTGTAACGCGCTTTATCTGATACAGCTTGCCGTAACTATGCAAAGCCCACGCCTTTATATGGGGATCTGTACCATTACCGTGGAACCTAACACCGGTAACATTAGCGCAGTTTAGGAGCAGCTGCAAAGGTTAAGAGTTTATATAAGCTATGGATGTTATGCCATCAGGGAAGGCCATACCAGATATATTCCATGTAATAAAAAAGGTGGAAGGAGGGAAGGCCAAATGGTAACTGGCATGGTTAAAAGATGAGGTGAAAGAGACTATTACATCCAAAAAACATCTTTAAAAAAATGGAAAAAGGATCCAAATGAAGAAAATAGGAAATAAAATGAGCACTGGAAAGTTCAACACAAAGCATTGATAAGGAAGGCAAAAAGGAAATTTGGAAAGAAATGTGTCATAGATGAAAAAACTCATAATAAAAACTTTTTAAAGTATAGTTGAATAAAGAGCTCTATGATGAAATCAGTTGGACCACTAGATGATTGAGGAATAAAAGGGATACTCAGGTAGGGCAGGAGACTAAGGGGTATGTTTACTAAACCACAGCAAAGTCTCAGGTGTTAATGGCAGTGTTAAGATGCCTGAAGCCATATAAGACATTGGGCTGGTAGGGGGCATCCTGGTGTTAGGGCATCTTGGCCATTTAATGTGCGCTACAGGATAATATGCGGTAAAGGTGACAAGCATGCACCTTAAGGCACAGTAAGAAAAGTGCCCTAAGGTACAAAGCATGCACTGTAAGGCACAGTATGGTAACAAGGTGCCCTAAAGTGCAAAGCATAAACTTTAAGGCACAAAAATGATTGTAATCCAAATGCTGGATAGAGCAACAAGGAATGTCAATGTAAAGGTGATGGAAAGAAGGACAGGTATGTGCTGATGAACCTGCCATATCGGTGGGCACCTTATGTGGCAGCCAGTAAAGTTGACGAGCATGTGGGAGGCTGCTGTACCGATGCACAGGGTGGTGCCAATGTAAACAGTACTGGCAGCAACATGGGAAGCCCGCAGATATGGCAGGTCCAGCAGCTCCCAGCTCTCCCTCCTTCACTCACCTATTCATTGCCTTTCCTCGGTGCTCTATCTAGTGTTAGGGCTACATCTGTCTCTATGCCTCACAGGTCATGCATGTCATCCTGCAGCACCTTGCAGCCCTTAGGGCACACTCACATAGGGCACTGTAACCTTGTTAGGCCACCTTAACCTATGGTTTCATAACCCAGTCAGAGTGAGAGTGCCCTCCCAGCATGACATGCTGTAGCCATCCGGTCCATGCATGTGGCAGTCATGCACTATGATGTCTCAGCCATTGACCCTACCTCCAACACAGACACATCCTGGCCAATCTGCCCTGTTTCAGGTCATACCCACAATACTTTGCTCCCCACATGCACATTTGCAGACTAACGCTGGAAACAGCTTAGGCACTGTGAGGCTCAGTGAGGTGTAGAAAGCCACAAAACACTGGATAGACACACTCTAATATCGATGCGCTATGCAAAAATGGGGATGGTTGGCATTCCTGCCTGCCACTCTTGTCCTGATCTCAGCTCAAGCATTATTAAGGTATGCTCATTGTGCAGGAGCTAGTAATGTGCTCTGCTGTTAATGCCCGCTCATTGTGCTGGTGCTGTCAGCCTGAATCTTCATTCAGCTGTGGATAGTGGAACCTGTCTGTGTGCCTGATGGGTGTTTGTACCCTTGCTGTCTTGAAGGACTAGAAAGGGGGACTGTTACTTCTGGAGAGAAATCTGCAACTGTGAGTATATACTTCTGGTAATTTTCTAAAAAGAATTCTTTGTATTAAAGCTACTTAATCTGTGAACCCACTGTTTTTTTTGTTGGATCAGTTAGGGCCTAGTAGCAGCAATTAAAGTTTGAATTTAAAACACAGAGGAGAGCTTTCTGGTTACATTTCATACCCAGCAGAGAACTTGTAGTTTAAATTTAATAGTCCCTCAGGGCCAAGTAACAGCAAAGTACTTTTAGTTTAAATTTAACACACAGAAGAGAGCTTTCTGGTTAAATTTAGTACCCAGCAGATAGCTTGTAGTTTAAATTTCGTAAGAAGTTAGAGCCTAGCAGCAGCTAAGAGCTATAATTTAAATCAAATCAGAATTTAGCTAACCTCAGCAGCACAAGACAGGGTACTGTGTAGCAGCCCTCTTTTAATAAGTGTTGTTTCCCTCCCTCCCTCCCCTGGGATAATCATAGCTTTATAGGTACTTACACATCTTAAAAGACAGGAAGTGCTTTCAGGTGAAGCTCATTACCCAAATCAGCCATACACTAAGGACCTGAGATTAATTAAGCTTCAGGTGAACAAGGTATATTAAATGTATTAGGTACAGTTTCATTGGTATAAATACCCATAGCAACCCCTAGTAAGTAAGAACTTAAAGATCTAGACACAAACTTAAAACTAAGATGCAGACAGCAGTCCAGCAGCGGGATGGGGGCTTTCCAGTCTTTTGCATTGAGTGTCACATGTATGATTTTCTCCCAGTTGGTGAGAGGTCTTACGTGTGCACTAGGTGCAAGGAGCTCTTTTCTCTCAGGGAACAAGTCCGTTCTCTAGAGGCTAAAGTAGCAGACTTGGAAAACATAAGACAGACAGAGAGGTACATAGACGAGACCTACAGGGATATAGTCCTGAAGTCCCACCTCCAGTCTGGCAGCACCCCTGTTGCCATGGAGGAGAGAGGTCACGTGACAGGAGAGCATCACCCTGGTGTGGCAGGAAGTGATCCTGTAACTAGGCCCTGTCCTCCAGGTGATGTAAAACCCTCTCGCACCGAGGTCGTTTCTCCAGGGCCATGTGCCCATGAGGGAAGGGTTAGGACAGCCGTTATAGTTGGTGATTCGATCATTAGGCATGTAGATAGCTGGGTGGCTGGTGGACGTGAGGATCGCCTGGTAACATGCCTGCCTGGTGCGAAGGTAGCGGACCTCACGCACCACCTAGATAAGGTCTTAGATAGTGCTGGGGAGGAGTCTGCTGTCTTGGTACATGTCGGTACCAATGACATAGGAAAATGTGGTAGGGAGGTTCTGGAGGCAAAATTTAGGCTTTTAGGTAGGAAGTTGAAATCCAGAACTTCCAGGGTAGCATTCTCCGAAATGCTTCCTGTTCTACGCGCAGGACCCAAAAGGCAGGCAGAGCTCTGGAGTGTCAATGCGTGGATGAGACAATGGTGCAGAGATGAGGGTTTTGGATTTGTTAGGAACTGGGGAACATTCTGGGGAAAGGAGGGGCTCTTCTGAAGGGATGGGCTTCACCTTAACCGGGATGGAACCAGGCTGCTGGCATTAACCTTTAAAAAGGAGATAGAGCAGCTTTTAAACTAGATATTAGGGGAAAGCCGACAGTCGCCCAAGAGCGGATGGTTCGGAAGAATGTATCCTTGAAGGATACTACCAAAAGCAGAGAGGTTCCACAAAAGAGTAAAGTAGCCCAAATGCCCTCAAGTATGGAGCAGACAGAGCATAAAGATTCCCAATTACCCATGTCTAACAATAGCCAAATTAACATGAATAAAATACATTCTCTAAAATGCTTGTATGCAAATGCTAGAAGTCTAAAGAATAAGATGGGAGAGTTAGAATATATAGCACTAAATGAAAGGTTAGATATGATTGGAATATCAGAGACATGGTGGAAGGAGGACAACCAGTGGGACACTGTGATACCTGGGTACAAACTATATCATAATGATAGAGCTGATCAAATAGGTGGAGGGGTTGCGCTCTATGTTAGAGAGGGCATTGACTCAGAAAGGATTAAAGTTTTGCAGGAAACAAAATCTGCTGTAGAATCTATATGGATTGAAATTCCATATAAAAGGGGGAAGGCGATGGCAGTGGGGGGTGTACTATCGAGCACCTGGCCAGAATGACCAAATGGATGATGAAATGCTCAAAGAAATCAAGGAAGCTAACAAAAGTTACAGGGCAGTAATAATAATGGGTGATTTCAATTATCCCGGTATCAACTGGGTCAGTGTCACGTCAGGACATGCTAGGGAGATAAAGTTCCTAGATGAAATAAATGACTGCTTCTTGGAGCAGCTGGTTCATGAACCGACCAGAGGGGAAGCCATATTAGACCTAGTCCTTAGTGGAACACCAGATCTAGTGCAGGAGATAAGGGTGTTGGGGCCACTTGGCAATAGTGATCATAGCATGATCGCCTTTGATTTAATTAGTGGAAGAGGGATAGTAAGGAAATCCACAGTACTACCTTTTAACTTTCGAAAGGGAGACTATGATAAAATGAGGAAAACAGTTAAGAAAAAACTAAAAGGAGCAGTTGTGAAGGTTAAAGACGTACATCAAGCTTGGGTGTTGTTGAAAAATACTATCTTGGAAGCCCAGACCAGCTGTATGCCACGCTTTAAGAAAAGTGGAAGGAATTCCAAAAAACTACCAGCATGGTTTAAAGGTGAGGTCAGAGAGGCTGTTGTTGCCAAAAAAGCATCTTTCAGGAAATGGAAAAAAGAGCCAAACGACGAAACCTGGAAACAGCACAAGCACTGGCAAGTCAAATGCAAGGCATTGATAAGGCAGGCAAAGAGAGAATTTGAGAAGAAGCTTGCTGCGGAAGCAAAAACGCAAAATAAAGACCTTTTCAAGTACATTCGTAGCAAAAAACCTGTGAGAGAGTCAGTTGGTCCATTAGATGATAAAGGGGTTAAAGGAGAACTAAGAGGCGACAAGGCGATAGCGGAGAGACTGAATGAATTCTTTGCTTCAGTCTTTACTGAGGAAGATGTAGGGATGTTACCCATGACTGAAGTGGTATTTAAAGGTGCGGAAGAATTGAAGGAAATATCGATACATCGGGAAGATGTCTTACAACTATTAGATAAACTGAAGAGTAGCAAATCACCTGGGCCGGATGGTATACATCCAAGGGTGTTGAAAGAACTGAAATATGAGATTGCAGAACTGCTATCAGTAATCTGTGAACTATCATTAAAATCATCTCTAATACCTGAAGATTGGAGGATCGCCAATGTAACACCAATTTTTAAAAAGGGTTCCAGGGGTGATCCGGGAAACTACAGACCGTGAGCCTAATGTCAGTACCGGGAAAAATGGTAGAAACCATCATAAAGAATAAAATTACTCAGCATGTAGATAGTGACAACCTAATGGGAGACAGCCAACATGGCTTTAGACAAGGAAGATCTTGTCTTACTAATCTGTTATGTTTTTTTGAAGGAGTGAATAAACAGGTGGACAAAGGTGAGTCGGTTGTTATTGTGTATCTGGACTTTCAGAAAGCCTTTGACAAGGTCCCTCATCAGAGACTTTTGGCGAAACTAAAGAGTCATGAGATAGGAGGCAATGTACTATTGTGGATCAGGAACTGGTTAAAAGATAGAAAGCAGAGGGTAGGGCTAAATCGCCAATTTTCCCAATGGAGAAAGGTGAATAGTGGTGTACCCCAGGGATCTGTGCTGGGTCCGCTGCTTTTTGACATATTCATAAATGACCTGGAAAGTGGAATAACGAGTGAGGTTATCAAATTTTCAGATGACACAAAACTATTTAAAGTTGTTAAAACCCAAGAGGATTGTGAAAAATTGCAAGAGGATCTTGATAAATTGGAAGACTGGGCATCAAAATGGCAGATGAAATTTAATGTGGACAAGTGCAAGGTTATGCACCTAGGGAAGAACAACCCAAACTATGGTTACACGATGCAAGGTTCCACATTAGGAACCACCACCCAGGAAAAAGATTTAGGCGTCATTGTGGATACCATGTTAAAACCCTCGGCCCAGTGTGCAGCGGCGGCCAAGAGAGCAAATAGAATGCTAGGTATGATAAGGAAAGGAATGGAAAATAAAACAAAAGATATTATAATGCCACTATATCGTTCCATGGTGAGACCGCACCTTGAATATTGTGTGCAATTCTGGTCGCCGAATCTTAAAAAGGATATAGCGATTTTAGAAAAGGTACAGAGAAGAGCCACCAAAATGGTAAAGGGGATGGAAGAATACTCCTATGAAGAAAGGCTAAAAAGGTTAGGGCTCTTTAACCTGGAAAAGAGACGGCTGAGGGGAGATATGATAGAAGTCTATAAATTAATGAACGGAGTGGAACGGGTAAACGTAGATCGATTGTTTACCTTATCAGAATATAGAAAGACTAGGGGACATGCAATGAAGCTACAGGGTAAACTATTTAAGACTAATAAAAGAAAATATTTTTTCACTCAACGTGTAATCAAACTCTGGAATTTGTTACCGGAGGATGTAGTAAAGGCTGTTAGTGTAGCTGGGTTTAAAAAAGGTTTGGACAAGTTCCTGGAGGAAAGGTCCATAAACCATTATTAAGAAGTGACTGAAGATATCACTGCTTGACCCAGTACAAGCATTGTGGAACTTGTGTCTCTTGGGGAAACTGCTAGGTACATATGACCTAGATTGGCCACTGTTGGAAACAGGATACTGGGCTTGATGGACCTTGGTCTGACCCAGTATGGCATATCTTATGTTCTTATGTTCTTATGTTATGCTGGCCAATTCATTGGGGGTTGCACATGTTGGTGTTGTATCTGCACAATGGGCTAAAGTTTAGCCACAGGGACATGCACTGCATGATCCACAGCTGGGACCTGAATCTGTTACCCTTCACTCATATACACACCAACTGTGTATAGTGCACCACAGTGCTACCACCTTGCTGTAACAGTTCCTGGGGATGACATGCTTCCCATCAGACAGACCTTGGAACATGCTGCACTGTGTATAGTGCACTGGATCAGGGCATGGCTTTGGTCTGCTGCAAGCGGGTGCCGCTGCCTCCTCCACTAACACCCCTCACACCATGCTGACATGCCCATGCGTTGTCAGTGTTGGTGGTGCGCAGTCCCAGGCCGGCCAACATGTGGGTTGGTGAGTGCCTAGGGTGCAGGGTCCTGATGTGGGGGAGGGGGGGGCAGAGGCATACATGGAGGGCAACACATCACCCCCAAAACCATCTGTATCTGCAGGGACGCCATCACCGCCTGCCACTGTTATGTCTCTTCAACCTGGGGAAAAGGTGGTTGAGGTGTGATATGATAGAGGTCTACAAAATATTGACTGAAGTGGAATGGGTAAACGTAGAATGATTGTTTATGTTATCAAAATGTAGTAGGACTAGGGGACATGCAATGAGTCTACGGTGTAACCCATTGAGAACTACTGGGAGAGAATGGTTTCTCAGTCAGTGCATATTCAAACTCTGGAATTCATTTCCGGAGGATGTTGTAAAGGCTGTTTTTCCAAAAGGTTTGGACAGGTTCCTGGGGAACGGTCCATAAACCATTACTGAAGAGGAGCCAAGAATATCCCCTGCTTACTCCAATGCATGCATTGTGGATCCGGTGTGTCTTTTGGGGAGACCGCTAGGTACTGTTACAACCCCATCCCTTTAGCCACGTGCTTAAAGGTCAAGGTGGACATTATTGTTGTATTGAAGGTAGAAACTTTTGTTAGCCCAGAAGCCTTCTGGTACTAGTAGTCCCTTTCTTCATAATGAATAGTTGTGCAAGCCATGTGAATGGTAAAGTATAGGGTTTTATTCCCTTAAAGCACAAAAGGTTCAAACGAAGACAACAGGATTTTCACCTTGTTCAGGATTTTCACATAAGGTATTTACATAGGTCAAAAACTTGGATATGCTTCACAGTCTTTGTTAGTTATGCAGGGTTCAAACAAAACAGGTTATATAAACAAAAGCAATGCTTCTTCTTTCAGCTTGTCAAACAAAACTGTGTTTCAAAAGTATATCTTGCATGCTATATTTCTCTCAAGGATTCTAAACTCCCAGTACAACAAAACGTACAGTCCATAGGGCATTCAATTAGCAAAGGGTCAGGTTCAGCAGGGTCTATCTGCATAGCCTCTTGTTCTGCCGAGATATCTGTGGCCCCTGAGCTTTCCCCATATATTCCTGGTTTTACTTCAGAACTTCTTCCTAAGGCTCTCCAGCCTGGCTGTACCCGGTCTGGCAAATATGCAACAGGACTTTTGGTAAGCACTCTTTCTGTAGGTTCCCAAACCTTTCTCCAGCTGCCTTGGCTGCTCTTATGGCTCCCTGGCTTCCAGGCCTTTCTGTGACCCGGCCTCATTTCCTGGTTCAGATCTGTGTCTCTTAGATTCCTGGGCTGAGTCTGGTTCACCCATCTCTGAACTCCTTGGTGCTCACATACAGGGGAAGAAGCATGAAGGTACCTCTGAACTCTTGGGTCTGTGTCTCTGGTATTCTCCCTACCAGGCACTCTCCCGGTTCTCCTTCTGTCCTTCCTGAAGACTTCCTTCTGGAGCTTCCCAGCCTGAAACTGGCTCTCCTGGAACTTGTTCCTTTCCTGTAAGGGCTGCAAGTTCAACTGCCTTTTCTCCTCTCTTTGGAGCCGTCTCCTTTCTCTTTCTTCTCTATCAGCAGCTGCTGTGGCTCGTGCCGCTCCTCTCCCTTCTGGCTTGTCTATCCTTTGCTTATAAAGCTGTTTCTTAGGTAAGGATTCTGTCCCTCTGACCAGGTGTATCTGATTATGCTTTGAATTAGTTCTTGCATCATCCCAACCATGGGCATGTCAGCCTACCTTCTGAATCTCCGTGCACGCTCCCTCTAGCTGCACTTCTCACTAACTGCACTTTATGTATATCATTTCCTTTAAATAGATCAGTGTTTTCTTCTATCTCCATGGGTTTACTGGCATCTGCTTCATCACAGTACTTGTGACCTAGATTGGCCACTGTTGCACACAGGATACTGGACATAATGGACCTTTGTCTGTGTAGTATGGTATATTCTCAGATCCTATGTTCTTATGTGCCACCTAGGTGACTGTCTGGTCCGCCCTGTGCACCAGCCCCCACTGCTTGACCCACATGCCACCTCCTTTGTCCCATTTGCACCATCAACATAGTGCCCTTTCATACTTGGGCACTATGCTGTTCCTGCTAATAGAGCACTACTATCACTGTCTTGGGCTCACCTGTCTGTGCATCACATTGTAGATGTTTAAATAGGCTGTCTCTCCTCAAAATACACCCTTTCTGTGAGGTTTGATATGCGTTAGGGTTCCTGGCATTAAGGCGTCTTTTGGCAGGTTGCCGTTGAGGGAGCACGCCTTGTTTACAACCACTTCCTGCCCATTGACCTCCACTCTCTGCTCCTTGCATGCCTTATCTCTGCCCACAGGGTGCTTTACGCTGCAGCATTTTGGATGCGCTAAGGGTGCAGGTATGCTGATAGCATGCGCAGTTTAGCACCGCAGTTTAGTAAACATACCCCTAAATGAATCAATAGTTTCAATTTTTTACTAAGAAAAATACTAGAAATGGTATTTAATGGTGATGATTCAGAGGAAATGAAACTAATCTCAGTGAACCTGGAAGATATAAGGGAACAATTTACAAATAAAGAGTAGAAAATCACCTGGACCCAACGGTATACACTCAGAATACTGAAAGAACTCAAAAACTCCCATGTTTTATCCAAGTTCTCTGACCTTGTTCTCTGTAAAACCAAACAGTTTGTTCATTATGGTATGTTGTTATATTGTAAACTGCGCTGATGCTGAATAGAGCGGTATATAAGAGCCTGTAATAAATAAATAAATAAATAAATAAAAAATGAAATTGTAGATCCACTATTAGTAATTTGTAACCTATCCTTAACATCATCTATGGTATCTGAATATTGGAGGGTAGTCAATGTAACACCAATTTTTGAAAAGAATTCCAGGAATGATCTAAGAAACTACAGGCCAGTCAACCTACAGTTGTGGTCAACATTATTGGCACCCTTACATTTCAGGTATGTTGTGTACAATATACAGTTTACAATTTAATTTATTTGATATACCGCCAATCATGAGTCATAACTAGGTGGTGAACGATAAAATTACAATGGAGGAGAACATACAACAAAAGACAGCAATAGAAAAAAACAACAAGGATAGGAGGGGCAGGAGACCTAGGTTACAGAGACAAAGCAGCATCCTAAGACCACAAATGGAGGGAGAGAGCAAGGAAACAGACCAAGACAAGAACGGGCGGTGTCCTTAAGACGCAAACCAATACAGGGTTGGCAGCAAGCCAGGATGAGGAGGACAGATCAATCAGGAAGCAGCAAAGGGAAAGGCCTGAATGAAGAGGTGGCCCTTAAGTTGGGCCTTAAAGTGGGTAAAGGAGATCTGGCTATGCAGGTGGTAGGGGAGAGAGTTTAGAGCATTAGGGGCACGACCCGGAAGACAGAGGAGCGAGCCACTGTGGAATGCATGATACGAAGGCCTATCACAAGCAAGTTATGTCACGTGGACTAGAGAATATGAGAGAGGGTGTACAAAGTTAGGAGTTGTGACAAAAATTGATGATTACCAGTGTAGAAAGTGTGAAATGTGAGAGTAAGAAACTTATAAGAAACCCAATTGGTAACTGGTAACCGGTGTTTGGAGAGAAAGAGGGGGTGATGCTGTCAAACTTATGAGCACCTTAAAGAGGTTTAATAGCTGTATTCTGGATTAACTGGAGACGGTGAAGTTGATAATGGGGAAGGCCGGAAAGAAGAGAGTTAGCATAGTCTAACCAGGCAGTAAAAAGAGAAAGTATCACGAGGTGAGCCGAGGGAACATTGAGGAACTGACGAATGGAGCAGATCTGCTGGAGAAGAAAGAAGCACCGCTGAACAGTGTGAAAAATATGAAGTGAGAATGAGAAAAAACAATCAAAGTGCACCGCAAAAATCTTAATGGAGTCATGGAGGGGAATGGGAGAGACATGGATAGAAGGGAGCACGGGGAGAGACAGAGTGAGATCCTGAGGAAAGACCATGGCTACAGTCTTGGAGGAGTTGTTTAAAGATGAGTGGACAACCAGTCAGCAATTGGATTAAGCTTTGAAGAGACCTGCGAGATAATGGCACTGGAATGGACGGGCAAATGGAAGAGAAGTTGAATGTCATCAACATATATGAAGAAAGTGATGTTCAGTGACTGAATCAGGAAAGCCAGGGAGATGCGAAAAGCGTTGAAAAGAATAGGGCACAAGACTGACCCCTGAGGAACATCACAGTGCAGGGGCTGAGGGGCAGAGTATGATGAGAACCAGAAACCTGGAAGCTGCGATCCTGCAGATAGGAACAAAACCATGCCAATGCAGGGCTGGAGACACCAAGAGAGTGCAATTGAAAGAGAAAAAGAGGGTGATTCACTGGGTCAAAAGCTGCAGAAAGATCCAAAGAGACAAGGAGAACTTTGTGGTCAGAATCAAGGGCAGGACGAAGGAAGTCAGTTATAGCCAGGAGAGAGTGTTCGTTAGATAGCTTGGGATGAAAACCTGTCTGGGTGGGATGGAGATTTGATCTTCCACAGGCAGACAGGAGGGAAAGGCCATAATCACTGCTCTCTTCTGCTCCTCTGTCCACGGGGGATGGGATCCTCATGGGCAGTCTGCTGCCTTCCCTTCTTGTTCTGATCTCCTGTGGTCCAACAGAAGAGTCTGAGAGAAATATCGGTAGTGCTAGAGCCCATGTGGCCCACCCCATTCTGATGCCTATGTCCCATGTGTAACTTTTTAAAAATCAATAGTAATGATTACAATCAGTCTCTTTTTAAAAATAATATTAGTGCAAATTGCCCCAGGGGCTGGGACCTCACCACCTGTGTCAGTGGCCAGAGGCTAAAGGGGTTTCTATGGATGATAAAAAGGAGTCAGAGGCCTCTCTTCCTTACCAGGTTGTAAAGGACGCAGACCCTAAACCCATTTAGCCTTAACTTGGAGCTAAAAAGGGGAAGTAGAGCTTTAATGAATAGAAAATATCAAAATGATTAGAATGTGAAACTATATTGCTGTTTTGTTTCTTTTTCACACATATGCAGAATCGAAAATTCAAATTTATTTCACATAAGAATGGGGACAAGCAGGAAAAGATTTCAAAAGATAAATTTACAGATATGCTAAAATCATTTGTGCAGTTAAAAAAAAAATCCATGCAAAAACTCACCGAGCAAAGCTTTATAGAAAGAGCACTAAATATCAAATGTTAATCACCTTAATTATTTATTCTATCCTAGATTAAAGTTTCCATTGCCCAGAGACATTTCCTATAACGTAAACCATGACAGGATTTTAAGTTAGAAGGGCAAGACCCTTCCTGTTGGAATGAATTGCCAGAAGATATCCAAAATATTAATGAGTATATTGCTTGCAGATGATCTCTGAAGACTTGGCTATTTCAAAGATATTTGTGAAAAGCTGTTGGACTGTCAATGTGCATATTCAACTATTGCATTTTGGAGCATGTTTACCATGCATTAATGGATGTTACCATGTAATAAGTGCAACTGTGGTCTATTTTAATCCTATGGCCACAGTAGCACTCAATGCACGGTAACTTTTATTAAACATGCCCCTTTCTATTCTGATTTACTAATTGATGTTGTATCAACTTTGTTATTAGTAATTGTGTTATTTTAATTTGTTATGTTAATTTGGTTTGTATTGTGTGCATTCTTTATTTTGTTTTATTACTTTTTGTAATCCACTTTCAAGTCACTTCAGTAATCCTATCAATAGAGCACACTGAAGCATGAACTAAAAAGTCTCCAAGATTTTTTCTTCTGAAATGCAAAATGTGCTGGATGCTAGAATATATATATATATATATATATATATTTATTTATTTATTTAATGAAAGGTTTTCTACACTGCCTTTTCCAGTCATCAAAGCGGTTTCCATACAACAAAACTTATCACATCGAACATGGATATAACATGGGTGAAAAGGTAGAGCAATATAGAGATGTGGACATCTAATTCAAGATCAGCTTTCTACAGTAGCATATATACAAACATATTTACAGAGATTATTTCATTCTCAACATGTTTACTAAGGGCAGGGGTTATCAACTGTTTAAGTGTTTGGAATGTTTGGTTGGGAAAGCTATGTAGGGTAGATTTTGGCTTGGATCTCTGGATTGCCAAAGTGTTCAGCGAACAGATGGGTTTTAAGGGCCTTATGAAATGCGGAGAGATCATTGATGGCTCTTTTATCAGGGTGGGAGCTCCAGATCAAGGCTGCAGCGTGTATGTGTGTGTATATATATATATATATATATATATAAGCATATCATGCACTCTTGCATTCCTATGTTACTAATATGATTTATTGTGCACTGAATACAAGAGAAAAATTCCAAACCCATAAGATTTTTTTAGAGAGCTATGATGAATTGTGAAGAAATGTGAGCTCTCTATTAGATAATCTGAGGAGCATGGCAGTAACTGTAATAAATTGTGATACTGAATTTTGATTGAAGGCAATAGGAAGAACAAAAAAGATATACTTACAATTGTTTTTTTTTACAAAAGATCGGTTAAAGATAAAACATTTTTTATATTGGTTAAACATACAAAAACATACAAAAACCTTTTTAAGGTGAGATGGCTACATGTAGTTAATTTTTTATATACCATACATTTAACAGTTATGAACCTTGCTGATAAGCCAGGGTGTGTTGAATATTTGTTTATTTATAAAAGTTTATACCACTTTTCTGAAAAAAAAAACCCCTGTCAAAATGGTGTACAAGTATAAAGATTTAAAAAAACTGTCCAAATATAAATCATACCCCTCCCCCACTCCTGTCTCCCACAGTACCACCTTCAATCACCTCCCTACCACACTACCCTATTGGAAATAAGAACACCTTTAAAACCTTCCTAAAACATATTAAACTGGCCATCACCCGCAATGCCACACCTGGCAACCCATTCCACACCTCTAGGGCCACCATTCTAAATGCATTCACCCGCTGACCAAACACATCCAGAGTGGAAGCGGGAGGGAGACCGAGGGCCCAGCAAGAGGATAAGTCCGTTTAACATGCCCAAGAGCTGGTCTTGGTAGTAGATGGGGTTCCAGTAGGCAGTAGGAGGTAGAACAACTGATATTTCACCGACCCTATCATCAGCAGGTACTATCATTAGCACATAGCCATTTGTTAGGGGGATATCTGGGGATGGAGAAAGCACTGGAGCATATTTTAGTTTGATATTTCTGGCCCAGGGTCGATAAGCAGGAGCAATTGTATTTCCAGTCATGACCCATCTCCCAAGTTC
Organism: Ichthyophis bannanicus; assembly: GCA_033557465.1. Classification (NCBI taxonomy): domain Eukaryota; kingdom Metazoa; phylum Chordata; class Amphibia; order Gymnophiona; family Ichthyophiidae; genus Ichthyophis; species Ichthyophis bannanicus. Next base: position 1,383,614,039 of record CM066032.1, on the reverse strand, counting down.
ATAACCCCGCCACAGTCAGACCTGCCCCTCTTGTGTCTAGGCCCATCATTGAAACTCCATTCGAAAGAATGGCCATGGATCTGTTAGGGCCCCTGGATCAAATCACCCGAGGTAACAAGTATATTTCAGTCATACTGGACTATGCTATCATATATCCAGAGGCCATTGCTCTGAGAAATATGAAGACTACTACAATTGCGAATGCCCTCTGGGAAGTCTTTTCTCAGATGGGAATACCCAGTGAGATCCTCATAGATCAAGGAACACCTTTGTATCCAGGGTGATGAAGCAAGCGCGTGCCTTGGTGAAGGTTAAAATGCTGCGAACATCAGTATATCACCCACAAATGGAAGGCCTCATCGAGCGATTCAATAAAACTCTGAAGCAGAGGTTAAAAAAATTTGTGCAGGAGGATGGGAATGATTGGGACATTCTCCTACCCTACTTGATGTTTGCCATCCACGAGGTGCCTCAGAGTTCCACGTTGTTTTTGTCTTTTGAATTACTCTTTGGAAGATGGCCAAGAGGCTTATTTGATGTGGTAAGGAAAACCTGGGAAGAGAAACCCTGTCCTGGGGGTAATTTATTTATTTATATTCTCTTATATACCATGCTATTCTGCATCAGTGCAGTTTACATTGAACAAGCTGAAATTACATTGAACAGGGCATTAGAACTTGGAGATAACTATTTTACAGGGAACATGGGCTATGGAGGGTTAAGTGGCTTGCCCAAGACCACAAGGAGCACCTGTGGGACTAGAAACTCCAGTCCTTCTGGCCCAAGGATGCTGTCCTCTAGTGGGATTTGAACCCCTGACCTTCTGGCCTGAAGTACCTTGCCCCAACCACTAGGCTACTCCTCCACTCCATGTGGTAGTAATGTGGTAGAGTACATCATACATATGCAAGTTTTGCTGAAGAAAGCCGGAGAGGTAGCCAGACTCAGTTTGGAAAAAACCCAAGCTGAACAAGCCAAAGGCTGACTTCCTTTCCAGGGTAGGGGTCCCGGGTGTGGCAGGCTCTTAACAGGGCATGGTTGAGCTGGGGGAGAGGGTATGTGATGGGGTATATAGGGAGTTACCCATCCCTCTCCAAAGTGATTGTCAGCAGCCCGCTTTAAAAGGGTCTGTAGCTCAGAACTCAGGGCTGTGAAGGCATGATGCAGACAGAGGGATTAAGAATCCAACTGAGTGCATAAGAGGGAAAGAGGCCCATGGAGACAGGAATCTCCTTCCAAGCAGAGCTGAGAAAGATGTTCTGCTGTGAGGTAGGAGATTCAGGAAGTGGGAACCATATTTACAGACACTGAAGCCCAAGTGAGTGACTGGACTTTGTGCTGAACTTAATTCTGAATTTTAAATTGTGGGTTGGGGGAAGGGCACTGAGAACTAGCTTTGTGAAGGCAATAAGTTGGAGAGTGATTGCTGGATAGCTGAAGGACAATAAAAGTGTTTTTTGTTTGGCCTTGAACTTTTGTTTGCCTGATATTTCAAGATCCCCTTGTCACTGCACGCCATCCTATACCACACAGGGGAATATGTATACAAATTACCCATGCCATAAATAGTATTTAAAAATGATAATTTGGAAAATTTAAAACAAATCTCAGTGAACCAGAAAGATATACTAGGCAAAATGGACAAACTAAAGAGCACAAATCACCTTGACCAGATGGTATACAACTCATAGTATGAAACAACTCAACAATGAAAATATTTATATGCTATTAATCTGTGACCTTTCATTAAAATTGTCTATGGTACCTGAAGATTGGAGGGTGGCCAACATAAGGTTCGTTTTTAAAAGAGATCAGGAATGATCTGGGAATCTACAGACTGGTGAGCCTAACATTAGTGTCTGCAAAAATGGTAGAAGCTATTACGTATAAAGTACAAAATTATTGGATACATAGATGGTCATGGTTTAAATTGGGAAAAAGTCAATATGGATTTAGCCATAGAAAGTCTTGCCTAACCAATGTGCTCCATTTTTTGGGCGGCAAAAATAAACATATTTCTAAAGTTGAGCCAGTTGATATAGTGTATCTGGATTTTCATGAAACCTTTTACAAATTATCTCATGAAACTAAAAAGACATGGGATAGGAAGAAATGTTCTATTGTAGATAAGCAACTGGTTAAAAGAGAGAAAACAGAGGGAGAAGGTAGTAACTGAATGGAAGGCTGACTCCCTGAATTGTCTACTGGAATATGATAGGAGATGCCAATACAAGAGAGGGAAAGTACTGATACTCCCTAAGAGAGGAGAATGGCCCAGGCTCAGCTGGGAAGCTTGGGTAAAAGGCTACAAGGTAGCTCTGCTAGGTTGTAGTGGAGTGTGGATATCCAATGGTTAATGTAACAATTGGATCATGGAACGTGTGTGGTCTCTTCACCAGTAAAATGATCCAAAGTTCTAGCAATGCTTAAAAAGGAGAGGGTAGACATAAGATTTTTGCAAGAAATCAATCTCACAGAGAAAGAACATCAGAAATTGCAGAGGAACTGGATGGGGGAGACAGTGGCACCTTCTTATAACAGCAAGCAAAGAGGGGTGGCAATACTTATTCACAAACAAGTACAATTTGAACTCAACAAAATGATTAGATATCAAGAGGAGTGTTTGTAGTAGGGACTGGAGAACTATACAAACAAAAGTTCATTTTGTGCAATTTATATGGTCCCAGTTTTTATTCAAACACATCTTTTACTGATATTTCTGTAACAATTGGATATTATTTGGCATAGCAATTAGTGGTTGGGGGGGACGGACTTTAATGCTCTCTAACTGGGAGCTCTTAATAGGGTTTTGGTATATTTTTAAAGCAAAGTTACATTCTTTTTGGTGCTTTAGTAGAAATATTTTCTTTAGTGGGCTAGGTTTTAAACTCTGGTAACCTTCTCAGCTCTTGGGAACTGCTGACACCTAATCAGGAGTTAGTGGGCCTGATTAGCCTGTGAATGAACTGAGAACAGCTGAGACCTGCATAAAAGGTTTCAGAGCCCTGCCCTGTTGAGGCATTACTAACAGGGTCTCTACAGGTGAAACAACGATAAGAATTTGAGGGTTTAGTTTTATTAAACTGCTAGCTCTCTGACTCGGAGCTCTTAAAAGGGTTTTGGTATATTTTTAAAGCAAAGTTACATTCTTTTTGGTGCTTTAGTAGAAATAGTTTCTTTAGAGGGGTAGGTTTTAAACTCTGGTAACTTTCTCAGCTCTTGGGAACTGCTGACACCTAATCAGGTGTTCTTTCCCTCACTACCCACCCCAACTCCCACCCACCCCTAGTGAGCAGTCTTGCTTTATAGGGCACCTCCCCATTTAACAAATCACAGAGACTTGGAACAGCACATTTTGAATATAATTAAAGAGATTTAACTGCTTTTTCTCTGAAAGGACAGCTGGGAAACTGGCTGGTACTTTGGTAGATCTCTCTCTTTTGCTTTAACAGATACCTAACTCCATGAACAGAACAATGGCTGGGAAAAATCATATCGCTAAAGCTGTTGCACCCATTACAGCTTCTGCCTCTGTCCAGACAGAGGTCCCAATGCCAGTTGAAGGACCGGTTCCATCTGCAGGGTGCCTGCATGCTGAAGCTCTGAGGAAACAAGTGGAGAAACTCAGAGAGGAGGTGGCAAGGCTGAGGAGCATTCAAAACAATGAGAAGTACATTGATGATATGCTTCTTGCAGCAACCAAACTCTCTAGCAGAGGAGAAGATGGGTGCCAACAGAATGACAAAGGTTGGAAACAAGTCACCAGGGCCTGCAGAATCACCAATCCAACTTCTCCAGCCCTTGAATTGGAAAACCATTATGCAGCCCTGGAAGTGGAGGAGGTGAAAGCATCCCTGGAAAGGGAAGAACCAGAGCTCAAGTACCCCAAAGTTGCAGAATCAGTGACCACAAGGAAGCGAAGGGTAGTGGTGGTTGGCGACTCTCTTCTGAGGGGTACTGAGGCCTCCATCTGCCAACCAGACTTGATGTCCAGAGAGGGATGCTGTCTGCCTGGTGCCAAAGTCCAAGATGCTATGGAGAGTTTGCTGAGACTCATCAAGCCCACTGACTATTACCCAATGTTGCTAATCCATGTCGGAGAAAATGATACTGCCAGGTATCCCTCTGAGCATATCAAAAGTGACTTCATGGCTCTGGGACAGAGGGTGAAGCAGTTAGGTGCACAGTTGGTGTTCTCTTCAATCCTCCCTGTTGAGGGTAAAGGCCAAGGTAGAGAGGCTCGCATCCTGGAGATGAATGCATGGCTGCGTGGATGGTGTCATTGAGAGCGTTTTGGTTTCCTGGACCATGGGATGCTGTTCCAAGGGTTGCAGAGCAGAGATGGGATGGCATCTATCTGTCCAAGAAAGATCAACACGTCTTCAGTAGTAGATTGGCTAATCTACTGAAGAGGGCTTTAAACTAGATTCATTGGGGGTGGGTGAAGAAAGCCCCCAGGTAAGTGAAAGCCCCCAGGTAAATGATGCATTAAATAACTTTATGGAAATGGGTAACAGGGGTAACATATGGAAAGCACTGTGTATAAATGCCTGTAGCATGGGAAATAAGATCCCTGATGTTGAAGCTTTGGTGGAAGTAGCCAACTTGGATTTAGTGGCAGTTACAGAAACATGGTTCACAGAAAACCTTGACTGGGATATAACTATACCTGGCTATGCTTTATTCTGAAAGGACAGGGGTATGAAGAAGGGGAGGAGGAGTGGCACTATATGTAAAAAATACTATTAAAGCTTTGGAATTACAGAGCTTAAACGGGAGAGAGGAGGCATTGTGGATTAAAGTAGAAAGAGGGAAAGAGAAATCTATTTGCATTGGCGTGATATACAGACCTCCCTCACAAGAGGAAGAGGTGGACAGAGAGTTAATTGAAGACATACGCAGCATTGCTATGAAAGGGGACGTGCCACTGATAGGGGATTTCAATATGCCAGATGTTGATTGGCACATTCCTGCTGCAGTATCATCTAGAAGTAGAGATCCTGGATTCTCTACAGGGAGAACTAGTCAGGCAATTGGTAACAGACCCCACACATGAAGGGGCCATACTGGACATGGTGCTTACCAAAGGTGAAAGTGTTTTTGATGTTATAGTGGGAGATCATTTTGCATCCAGTGATCACCAGATAGTGTGGTTCAGTATTAGGACTAGGGCTGTTAGAATCCATTCAAAGGTGAGGGTCTTAGACTTCAGGAAGACTAACTTTGCCAAGATGGGCCAATACCTCAGGGATTCGTTAGCAGGATGGGAACAGCTGGGGGATGTAGAAAAACAGTGGGCAAAACTGAAAGGGGATATTTTAAGGGCAACCAACCTTTTTGTTAAAATGGTAAATAAAGGTAAAAGGAAAAGGAGACCACTATGGCTTTGAAAGAAGTAGCTGAAACAGTGAAGAAAAAGGAGGCCTTCATGAAATACAAGAGATCACAGAGAGAGGAAGACAGGCATCTATATTTGGAAAAACTTAGAGAAGCTAGCAAAGTAGTCAGGAAAGCAAAGATTAAAAAGGAGGAGGAAATAGCCAATGCAATAAAATGTGGGATAAGACATTTTTGAGATATGTTAGTGAGAAGAGGGAGGGCAAAAGTAGTATTGTCAGACTCAAGGGTAAAGGGGAGGAATATGTAGAAGCTGATGAGGATAAAGCGGAATGACTTAATAAATATTTATGTTCTGTGTTCACAGATGAAGAACCAGGGGCAGGACCTCAGAAAACACCCACAAACAGGAACAGAAGCGAGGGACATCTTGAATAATTTTCAGAAGACTGTGTTCGTGAGAAACTAGCTCAACTTAAAGTAGATAAAGCGATGGGACCAGATGGGATACACCCTAGAACACCCTAGAATACTGAAGGAACTTGGGGACGTTCTAGCAGCTCCACTGACTGACCTCGTTAAAGTCGGGAGTGGTGCCAAAGGACTGGAGAGAGGCTCATGTGGTGCCTTTACACAAAAGCGGAAGTAAGGATGTGGTTGAAAACTACAGGCCAGTTAGTTTAACTTCGGTGGTGAGTAAATTATTGGAAAAGCTGCTGAAAGAGAAATTAGTGAGGTTTCTGGAGTCCAGCGGATTACAGGATCAGAGGCAGCATGGATTCACCAGAGGCAGGTCTTCTCAGACAAATCTGATTGATTTCTTTGACTGAGTGACCAGAGAGTTGGACCAAGTGAGAGCCCTAGATGTGGTGTATTTAGATTTCAGTAAAGCCTTTGACACTGTTCCTCACAGGCGACTTACAGTATAAACAAATTGAGCACCCTAGGGATGGACCCTAAAGTTACTGCTTGGGTTAGAAATTGGTTGGGTGGGAGGCGACAAAGAGTACAGGTAAATGGAGCTCACTCTGAGGAGAAGGATGTTACCAGTGGTGTGCCCCAGGGATCTGTCCTTGGTCCGATTTAACATCTTTGCTAGTGATATAGCAGAAGAGCTGTAGGGTAAGGTTTGCCTCTTTGCGGATGATACCAAAATCTGCAATAGAGTAGACACCCAGAAAGGTGTAGATAACATGAGGAGGGATCTAGCTAAGCTTGAAGAATGGTCTAGAATTTGACAGCTGGGATTTAATGTTAAAAAATGTAAGGTCATGCATTAGGGCTGCAGCAATCCAAGGGAGCAATATAGTATAGGGGGTGAAGTACTCTTGTCCACTAAAGAAGAGCGGGACCTAGGCGTGGTTGTGTCTGATGATCTTAAAGTAGCTAAACAGGTAGAAAAGGTGATGGCAAAAGTTAGAAGGATGCTTGGGTACATACGGAGAAGAATGGCTAGCAGAAAAAAGGAGGTGATAGTGCCTCTGTATAAGTCTTTGGTGCGACCTCATTTGGAGTATAGTGTGCAATTCTGGAGACCGCACCTTCAAAAGGATGTGAACAGGATGGAGTCGGTGCAGAAGGTGGCTACTAAAATGGTTAGTGGTCTTCATTATAAAGCATATGAGGACAGACTTAAGGATCTTAATATGTATACCTTAGAGGAAAGGTGGGATAGAGGTGATATGATTGAGATTTTTAACTACCTCTGTGGCATAAATGTTCAGGGAGAGAGCCTCTTTCAATTGAAAGTAAGTTCTGCTACAAGGGGACATGGGATGAGGGTGAAGGGGGATAGATTCAGGAGTGATATGCGGAAATATTTCTTTACGGAAGGAGTTGTGGATCCGTGGAATAGTCTCCCAGTGGAGGTGGTAGAGATGAGGACAATAACTGAATTCAAAAAAGCATGGGACAAACACAGAGGATCTCTAAAGGAAAAAAGGGGACTGTTGTAGTTGTTGATATGGAAGGACAAACTAGATAGGCCATGTGGTCTTTTTCTGTCATCATATTTCTATGTTTCTAATGCAGTAAGGGACCCCACTATTGATTATAAACTATGAAAGAAGAAAGGGAAGGGGCAGGTATAGAAGTTATAGGATTTTTAATGACAGAGCTGGAATCGATCAATGAGTGAAGGAAATTGCATGTTAATGAAATGGATTTCAATTATTTTTCAGCCCCACATGGCAGCTGCACTAGAACAGATTATTTGTTGATCTCAGAAATTATGTGAGGGCGGATCATGCCATGGTGAGTATCATGCCATGGTGATTATGGAATTAAGGGTGGAGTCCTGGGACAGAGAGGAAATATGGAGGATGAATCCCACCCTCTACCTTCACCCACATACTTATGCCAAGTTTGGCAGACGTTTCAGATGGATAATGATAATGTAGTATAGACATTTTGGGAAGCTCTCAAAGCTGTTACGAAAGGGAAAAACATATCCAATGTCATTCACAAGAACCCATATAGTAGAGGATAGGAGAAAATATGGTGAAATACTGTAGCTCTAGTGTCACTCAAGTCATGTCCATACAGTATCTAGTATGTATCCTTTCCTCAGGCCTTTTCATTTACCCCCACATCATAACATCATTCCTACACTCAATCATTCAACCATAATCTTATAAGCCATCCAACCCCTCTCCCTCCTTCACTTTCTTTTGATATACTTGAAACTCCCATTGTGCCATTTCTGTCATCATCCTGCGCCAGCATTGGAATGCAGGTACCTCTTGTTGGACGCAGTACTTTAGGATAGTTTTCTAAATCAACATAAGGGCCACCTGCACAGTCTATATAGCTTGGGTACAATTCTCTCTTGGAAGGGTGAGTCCTCGCTTACTAGTAACAATCCACAGGTTCATTCAGTTGTTCTATTGCTCCCTCAATAGTTGCCAAAGCTTGAGCCCACAGCAACTGCAGGCAATCACATTCTAAAAAAGAACATAGCAATGTCCCCTTTTTGTGCTTGCATTTATAAGCTGTATCATTCCGCCAGATCCCTAAGTGTAAAAACTTAAATTGCATCTCCTGTAGAGAGGCATTTGGGGTGCTTTGCCACAATTGCCAAGACAACAATCCCAATTCATCTTCTCCCATCTCTTCTACCCCACCTTCCTCCCATCTTCTGCTAATGCCTCCAGAGGCTTACGAAGGAGTTCCTCCCTTCCTAATTGATACCAAATTTTCAGCAAATTCTGATGAGAGGGCAACAGTTTGAAGGCCCAGTTCTTATCCCTGAGCTGACAGCCTTGAACGACTTTTGCTCTCAACCCCATATAATAATGTCTCATTTGTAAGTATTGCAGCATGTGCGTGTTGAGGATTTCCCATCTCCACTTTATTTGCCCGAAAGATGGGAATTGACAGGATGGCTGATACAGGTTTATCCCTATTTTATACAGGCAACATAGGCATCTGCACATCTGTAAAATAGGCTCTTAGAACTAGCCCCAATAGTAAGCAAATGTCCATACATATATATTTACACCTGCTTTGATGTTGGTGTAAATGCATTTGTATACCTGCATATTTTATAAACTATACATGTACATTGCAACTCCATTCCCACTCCACCTAAACTACAGACCTGGAATGCCTATGTGTGGTGCACATATAAATATATGCGTGCAATTCTGGTGGCCATATCTTAAAAAGGTTATAGCAGAAATTAGAAAAGGTACAAAGAAGAGCGACAAAAATGGTAAAGAGGATGGAAGGCTATCCTTACGAGGAAAGGCTTAAAAGGTTAGGGCTCTTCAACTTGGAAAAGGCACGACTGAGAGGTGGTCTATAAAATAATGAATGGAGTAGAACAGGTAAATTTGATCAGTTGTTTACTCTTTCAAAAAGTAGAAAGACTAACGGACATGCAACGAAGCTACAACGTAGCACATTTATGATTAATCGGAGAAAATATTTTTTTTACTCAACATGCAATCAAACTCTGGAATTTGTTACCAAAGGATGTAGTAAAAGCTGTTAGTGTAGCTGGATTTAAAAGATGTTTGAACAAATTCCTGGAGAAAAAGCCCATAAAAAGAGGATCAGGCAAATCCATTGTTTACCAATGGGACAAGCAGCATGGAATCTGTATATCTTTTGGGAACCTGACAGGTTCTTGTAACTTTGATTGGCCACTGTTGGAAACAGGATACTGAGCTTGATGGACCCATGGCTTGACCCAGTATGACAGATGCTACGTATGTAAATGGCTGGCCAACTTTATAAAAGGCTTTTGGTGTGTGTAAAAGAGAAGGCTTTATAAAATTACTCATATTATGTACAAATATAAAATACATAACAACACTATCATGCAATATAGATGCAATAAGGATTCATGTTAGATAATATTATCACCCAAAAGTTTCTATGTAACTTCCTAATTACCCAACTGGTCAACTTTATAGGCACTGTTGCATTTTACTTATGTTGTGTACAATATTTTGAGAAATAATTGGAAATATTCCAACTGTATGTCATCATAATATTTTAATAGTATGTTCAAAGGTATAGAACAAAAAAAAAGATGTCTGTGCAACTTAGACATACTAATTTCTGAGAAAAAAACAAAATATGACCCGGACAGGATTAATGGCACCCTGCACTAGTATTTGGTTGCACAACCCTTGGCAGTGATGACAGCCTTCAAAGATTTCTTGTAGTCATCTATAAGTTTCATACATCTGTCTGCTGGTAGTTTCTCCCACTCTTCGACTGCGATTTGTTCAAGCTCATGACTGTTTCCAGGATTCCTTTTACCAGTGGCAGATTTCAGCTCTTTCCAAAGGTTCTTGATTGGATTGAGATCAGGACTCATTGCTGGCCATTTTAAAACAGTCCATTTGTTCCTTCTTAACCATTCTTTTGTACTTTTGCATGTATGTTTTGGGTCATTGTCCTGCTGGAGGACCCATGACCTTCAACACAGACCTAGCTTTTTGACATTAGGTAGCACATTTTGCTCCCAAATATCTTGGTAGTCCTCTGACTTCATGATTCCTTTAATACTTTCCAATGCAGTTCTTGAGGCAGCAAAATAGCCTCACAACATTATGAACCTCCACATATTTAACTGTAGGAAGGGTGTTTTTTTCCTTATAAGCTTCATCTCTTTGCTTATAGATGTATTGCTGGTCTGCATTGCCAAAGAACTCAAGTTTGGTTTCATCTGTCCACAGAACATTTTCCCAGAAGGATTGTGGTTTTCAAGGTGGGTTTGGGCAAAAAACAGGCATGCCTTTTTATCTCTATCTTTGAGAAGTGGAGTCTTCCTTGGTCTTTGCCCATGAAGTCCTTCTTTGTTTAGTGCGCAGCATCTGATGCAGGTTAAAACTACCACTCCAGTTTGCTCCAGGTCAACCTTAAGCTCTTTGGAGGTTGCACATGATGTTTTTTCAACAGTTTGCGTTAACCTTCAAAGGCTTGTATTAATTCCAGTTCCCACAACGTCCTGGGGTGTTTTTGACAATTCCATGAGCAGAAAACGTCTTAATAACATTGCGAACTATAAACACTGGAGACTGCCTTATACCCCTTTGAAGTTTGATGTTAAAATCATCTGTCATACCTGAAGCTTGGAGGATGGCCAATTTAACACCAATTTTTAAAAAGGATACCATGGATAATCCGGGAAACTACAGACTGGTGAGCCTGACATCAGTACCAGGAAAAATGGTAGAAACCATCATAATGAACAAAATTACTGAACATGTAGATAGTCATGGCTTAATGGGAGACAACCAGCATGTCTTTAGCCAAAGAAGGGCTTGTCTTACTAATCTGTTATATATTTTTTAAGGTGTGAATAAACAGATAGACAAAGGTGAGTCGGTTGATATAGTGTATCTGGACTTTCAGGACGCCTTTGACAAGGTCCTTCATGAGAGACTTTTGGCAAAATTAAAGTCATGGGGTAGGAGGCAGTGTACTATTGTGGATCAGGAACTGGTTAAAAAAATAGAAAGCAGAGGGTAGGGCTAAATGGCCAATTTTTCCAATGGAGAAAGGTGAATAGTGGAGTACCTCAGGGATCTGTGCTGTTTTTTTTTAACATATTTATAAATGGCCTAGAAATGGGAATAACGAGTGAGGTTATCAAATTTGCAGATGACACAAAATTATTCAAAGTTGTAAAAACCTATGAGGAGTGTAAAAAATTGCAAGAGGATCTTGATAAATTGGAAGACTGGGCATCCAAATGGCAGATGAAATTTAATGTGGACAAGTGCAAAGTTATGCACTTAGGAAAGAAAAACCCAAACTATGGTTACAAGATACAAGGTTTCACATTAGGAACTGTGGTGAAAGTGAGTTAAAGTTGACTACTGATTATGAATCAGCAGTAAGTCAGGGGTTAATGAAACCTCAGTTTTGTAGGAAAGAAATGCCTATGCACTTTTGTGAGAAACATCTTGCATAACTACATCATGTGAAGCTTATGAGAGGGAGTTCTGATACAAGGATGTAGATAAGGAAAAGCTTCTTTCCATAGCAACTGTGCTTTTTCTCATAAAGTGAAGATCATCTATCAGAGTTTTGAGCTTCTGAACCATGGGATGGGAGATGCCCCTCCCTTGAGCATTCTCGGGCGCCTGGCCAGTGTCTTGATTATGTTTTATGGATATCTGATCCTATTTTGTGTGTATGTCAACTGATGGAAAATTACTGGTTGCTCTTGCATCAAGATAAAATACTGTAGGTGCCTTTTTCAGCCAGGAGAGAGAGAAAAAGGAGGTTTCATCTATGGAGTGAACATATGCACTCCCTAGGATTTTCCCCATCTGAGAAGTCTCTCTTGCCTGGCTGAATCCAGGAGTTATTCAGTCAAAGTGTGGCATGAGATGCAGTTCATAGTTCTGTCGGTGATGTATCATTTTCTTGTATCTTGCTGTTTGTAGATAAGTGAATCACCTGCTTTCAAGCTATCTTTTCTAACTAATTATATGTGGATAAGCGAATTACTTGCTTTCAAGTTACCTTTTTTGATATTTTTTAAATAAACTGCTTATCTTTATTCCAAAGCGTGTTAGTCCTTATTCTGCACCCTGATCCAGCATGACAGGAACCACCACCCTGGAAAAAGAATTTAGGCGTCATCGTGGATAACATGTTAAAACCGTCTGCCCAGTGTGCAGTGGCAGCCAAGAGAGCAAATAGAATGCTAGGTATCATAAGGAAAGGAATGGCGAATAAAACAAAGGATATTATAATGCCTCTCTGTCATTCCATGGTGCGACCACACCTTGAATATTGTGTGCAATTCTGGTTGCCGTATCTTAAAAAGGATATAGCATTATTAGAAAAGGTACAGAGAAGAACCACCAAAATGGTAAAAGGGATGGAAGGATACCCCTATGAAGAGAGGCTAAAAAGGTTAGGGCTCTTTAATCTGGAAAAGAGATGGCTGAGGGGAGATATGATAGAGGTCTATAAATTAATGAATTGAGTGGAACGGGTAAACATAGCTCGATTGTTTACACCATCAAAATATAGACAGACTAGGGGACATGCAATGAAGCTACAGGGTAACCTATTTAAGATTAATTAGAGAAAATATTTTTTCACTCAACATGTAATCAAACTCTGGAATTCATTACCGGAGGGTGTAGTAAAAGCTGTTAGTGTAGCCAGGTTTAAAAAAGGTTTGGACAAGTTCCTGGAGGGAAGGTTCATAAACCATTATTAAAGTGGACCGGGATATCCACTGTTTGCCCCAATACAAGCACTGTGGAACCTGTGTCTTTTGGGGAAACTGCTAGGTACTTGTGACCTAGATTGGCCACTGTTGGTAGCAGGATGCTAGGCTTGAAGGACCTTGGTCTGACCCAGTATGGCGTATCTTATGTTCTTATGATAATGGCTTTTCTGATGGTCTCAGGCAGCTCTCTTGTCTTCACCATTGTGAAAATGAAACAGGGAGTGAATATGGCCATTTTAAACATTAGAGCCTTCATTCATTGCTTGATTCAAGTCATGTGAGTACTGACATAGGTATGTCTAATTTCACTGCAATGAGAATGTGGCTCTTCTGTACAAACTGATTTGAATTATTTATAAGGGTGCTAATAATTATGTCTTTAATAAAAAAAATATCCTCCAGGCAACAGATGATCAAAAAATAAATGGAAAACTGCTATAGAAACTGTATGCTCAATTCATGTAGTGATTTCCCTTATAACAAAAAATAGAAGGAACCTCAGTGTAATATGTGACAGGACTATTAGGCCATAGATATACCCCTTAGTATAATCACATCATAGGTCTACCTCTCTGTTGGTTTCTTTTTAATTTATTAAAGCTGCTCATTAAAAAAAAGCTTACGAACAAATTTGCACATCTCTGCATTTGATCAAAATATCTCATTTCATCCTAACACCTCGACGCTGTTGGCATTTCGTCGATGTTTCTCTTAGGGTAACTACTGTACTGCAGAGAAAAACACCAAACTTCAATTACTACAAATATCACATGCAAAGAATTTTTTAAATTCAAAGTGTGGCTATGGCTTTCAAAATTAGATCATAACAATGCCATTGGAAAACCCCATCAGGTGTCACTATCTACCAAATTGGTTAATAATATAAACATTTGTCTATTATACTGGCTTCACATTTATTCGCTGTAAACAACAATAAATAAAACTACCCTGGGGGGCGGAGCCTGATGTCCAGCGGGTAAGACGCTTCGCGCTGAAGCTCCCGAGAGGCCTACTTAGAATCCTGACATAATACCTATACAAACTTACTATTTCGCTCCGGGCTGACCGGGGTACCTCGGGGGGGATGGCGGCCCATAAACCAGCGCGCTTGGACTTCGGGTCTCCTTCTTCTTCTCACGGAAAACGCTCCAAAACAGAGGTGTCCTCCCCACAGAAGATGGTTCCATTTCGGGAGAACCCCGAAATGCACCTGGAGATTTTAGAGGAAATACGCGGCGTGAAGGAATTGGTGCAGTCCAATGGAGAAGCGCTTAGAGCCATGCGAGAAGACTTTGGAGTGCTCCAGGACCCGACTTGAAAGTCTCTCATTACGGCAGGACAATATGGCGGGGGTCCTCGACTCGCACGCGGTGCGCTTGGGCACACTGGACAAGGCTGAGCGCCAGATACAGAATCTTCAAAAGGAGTTAGAAGATAGCAATAATCGAGCCCGTCGCAACAATGTGAGGCTCATTGGAATACCGGAGGGGGTGGAAGCGGGAGATATGAGAGCATTCCTGCTCAAAACTCTTCCCTCCTTGCTGAAGATCACCTTTCATAAAGAACTGGAAATCGATCGAGCACACCGTGTTCCTACCCACATGGCGCTCAACCGAACGACCCCCCGGCCTATTATCTTTCGCTTGCTACGATATCAACAAGTGGAACAAATTTTAAATGCTGCCCGGGCGAACCATCATTTGGAATTTGAAGGTCACAAAGTCTCCTTCTTCCCTGATTTGGCAAAGCCTACAGTCGACCGACGGAAGAAACTCCTTGCTTTTCGCCCTCGACTCAACAGCTACAGGCTCGCTTTGGCCTGTTGTATCCCGCGAAGCTCCGAGTGACTCTCCACAACCAAACCAGGACATTCGACGATCCTGATCTACTATCAACATTTTTAGACTCCAAAAGAAGCAGAGCAGATGCGCTAATCCAACGACGTGGACTATTATCTACCGGCTCTGTCCGCAATTTTGAAGGGCCCGATGCGGCGGTCATAGTTCAGCACAGAGACTACCTGGACTTTCTTTCTTTCTATGACTTTTGTTTTGTGGTCTCATATCCCTCCATGATGTGTGCCTCGGTCGGATTCGGAGCACGCACAGTCCTACAGGGTTATGTGTTTTGTCAATTTCGGCCTTCTCTGGGGCTTCTCCCCGCAGAACACATGGTCGCCAGTAATTTTTGGGGTTCTGCTTCTTCTCTACCGCGCTGCGGTTTTTCTTTTTTAATGTGGGGCGCTTCATTGTATTATCTAAGCTTATTTTCTTTTATGCCATATGTACAGCCAGATACAGTCAATATGAGGGACATTGTGAAATTATGTGCGCTATCATGCTCAGAATTTTTAACTTGTCTGAATGGCTTTATGTAAAATCTTATCACTCAACGTAAAGGGCATTAATAGTCCAATCAAGAGAAAGAAAATCCTTAGCTATCTTAGCCATGAGCATGCTGATTTAGCGTTTCTTCAGGAAACGCACTTAAACTCTGCTGAAACACTGAAACTCAATGTTAAGCCTTACATGGTGGCTGCCTATTCTCCCGCCGTTTCCAAACGGTGCGGGGGGTAGCCATTCTGGTTAAGAAAATCTTTGCAAGCTACTGTAATTGATACTAGCGCTGACAAGGTGGGTAGATGGGCCCGCGTACATCTTAAGGTTGGAGATAGTGAATTACATGTATTTGCATTTATGCCCCGAATGTGGACACCCTGCTTACTATGCAAGTATTGCGCAGTTGGCACAGGCCTCTGCCAATACTCCATTAATACTTGGTGGTGATTTTTAATCAAGTGTTAGACCCTCTGATAGATAGACAGCCGCCTAGAACGAGTAGTCCACCCAAGAGTCTTGCTACCCTTACAGCTCTGATGCAAGATCTTGCGCTGGTAGATATATGGAGGCTGCTTTCACCCCTCCGATTTAGAGTTCACTTTCTTTTCTGCCCCCCATCACTCCCAATCTAGAAGAGATTTCTTTCTCATTTCCAAAGCCCTGATTTCTCAAGTAGACACGACTAGGACTCATCCTCTCCATAGTTCAGATCATGCTGCCATATCTTTATCATTACGTGTCACTGCGCGGGACGATTCTCCCCGAGCTTGGTTTTTTGATAGATCCCTACTGGGTCAAAAAGATTTTCAGGTTGATATAAAGGCCGCCGTCCAAGATTATTTTCATTTTAACTCACCCCATGACACAGCGAGCTGGGCTTGGTGGGAGGGTTTTAAAGCATCTATCCGCGCCACTATAACTAGCTATCAAATTCGGCAGGGGAAAACAAAGAAAGCAGCATTTACTGATTCTAGGAGCAGCAGATACAAGCTGGGGAGCGTCTCCTCACGTCCCGTACTGACCCATGTATTTTACTCCGTTTACAACGCTTGCGTTTTCAATACAATCAGCTTTTGTACACTGCTGCTGTTAAAAATATCGAATCACAACAAGGGCTATATTATCGGGAAAATAATCGTGCTGGCAAATTATTAGCAAATGCCCTAAAAGGTAAAAAAGAAGCCAAGCGTGTTACCGCCCTCCGTACTCCGTCGGGGGGGGGGCTTGGTCACTAAAGATACCGAAATCTTAGAACTCTTTCGTGATTTTTATACTCGGCTTTATCAATCTGAATGTGATTTTGAGCCAGATGTATTTGAACGCTTACTTTCAGGGGTACAAAGACCGACCCTATCTGACGAAGATAGAGTGGCCTTGGACACACCATTACTGTCTCAGAAATTCATTCTGCTATCAAGAAATGTGCCTCAGGTCGAGCCGCAGGCCCAGACGGTCTCCCTGCTGAATTCTACAAAACTTTTCACGCTGACTTAGCTCCAGTTTTGAAAATTTATTTTTCTGCTCTGGCCGAGGAGGGTTCTCCTTCTGGGTCCTTTTCAATGGCAAATGTAGTAGTTTTTGAGAAAGAGGGGAGAGACCCGCAACTAACAGCTAATTATCGTCCAATTTCCCTCCTAAACGCGGACTATAAAATATTTGCCACCATTCTCTCTACCCGGCTCTCGGATAGGATGCCTACCTTAATACACCCAGATCAATGCGGTTTCATTCCTGGTAGATCAACTGCTGACAATGCTCGGACTCTATGCCATGTACTGACTAACGCAGTTAATCTTGATCGCCCATTTGTTGGCCTCTCACTTGATGCTGAGAAGGCCTTTGATCGCTTAGAGTGGCCCTTCCTGTTTGCAGTCCTCCGCTGGTACGGATTCGGGGAAGGTTTTCTCCGTTGTCTTCGCACCATGTACGCACAGCCTACAGCCAGTATATGTGCCAATGCTTTAAAGTCTCAGCCTTTTCCCCTTCAACGCGGCACTCGCCAGGGATGCCCACTGTCTCCACTTCTCTTCGATCTTGCACTTGAACCCTTGGCTTTACTAATCCGGCAATCGGAGGAGATTCATGGAGTCCCCTTCACCCATAGGGAAATCAAAATTTCAGCGTATGCTGATGACCTTATGCTTTTGTCTCTATAGACTCAGTACCGGCTGTCCTAGAGCAAATTGGTAAATACTCACAACTGTCCGGTTATAAGATAATTGGACCAAGTCGGTAGCCTTTCCATTAAATCCTTTGCTTCATCAGGCAGATATGCAACCCTTCCCCTTTTTATGGCAACCTCGCATGGTCAAATACCTTGGGGTTCACTATTGTTCTCCTTTGGAAGACACTATCTCCTTCAATGCCAAAGACTTAACCTCTAAAGTCCGGGCCGCTTACTCACCGCTGGATCCTTTAACACTTACCTGGTGGGGGCGATTAGAAACCATAAAAATGATGATTGTTCCGAAAGTGAATTATATCTTAGAAATGTTGCCCTGTCTCTTCCCTCGACGTATATAAAGATATAGAGGGCCTTCTGACTAGATACTTGTGGCAAAACAAGACACCTAGGATAGCGAAACATAAGCTGCAAGCAGATAAGGAAAATGGGGGTGTCAGATTCCCTGATTTCCTGAAGTATCATCAATCTTTTCTTCTCAAACAAGGCGCTCGCTGGCTGGAAGATCCAGTACCGAGTAGACCTGTGTGGCTAGACATAGAAGAGGACCTTGCAAACCGATTCCTCTACTTTTCTCCCTTGTATTACTCTACCTACAGACTCCCACTTTCCACCAATGCTTTTAGACACCTTAGGTGCCTTTAATAATCTTATGCACTCTTTAGACTCCCGACTCTGTCCGTTAGACAAGCTCCCACTTTGGTATAACACTCGATTTCGAATACAAAATAAGACGATGGCGTGGAGCCCCTGGTACACTAGGGGCATTTGGATTCCTAGTCAGTTGTTCCAAGAAGGTCGCTGGAAAAATTTTAGTGAATTGCAAATTGAATTTGGTCTCCCAGCGAAACACTACTTTCAGTTGGTGCAACTTCAGCATTGCCTTCGGAGTGCTAAGGTGCTCCCGCCATCGGCCTCCCCTACACAAGGTTGGTTGGAGACTATCCGATCTATCGGTAGTTCACCGGGTGTAGCATCCAATTTTTACAAAACCTTATGTAATGCTATAACTAGAGATACCCCTATAGCGCAGAAAGCATGGGAGAGAGAAATGCATGTGACTTTGACCCCGCAGCAAAGGAGCCTTGTCTGGAGCAGAGGGACACGCGTTCCCGATCCGCCTCACTCACTCAGACACTCTTTTTTCTAGCCCACCGTGTTTTTACACTCCTGACAGATTAGCCAAATGGAACACTACTCAGGGCAATAGTTGTTGGACATGCCATGCGGCCATTGGTTCACTACCTCATGTTATGTATGAATGCCCCGCACTACAGTATTACTGGCGTCGGGTCTGGGGTCGTATCCAGTCTATTTTGCACTTTCAAGAGCCCCTTTCTTGGAGGATAGTGGGACTTCGCTCAGCTGCGGGGATCCCCTCTCTTCCAAAAACGGCTTACTTCCTTTTGGACTTTATGCTTGGCATTGCTATTTCCCTAATTACGAAATACTGGAAAAATAGCTCCCAGCTGAGCCCCAATGAATGGTGGAATCATGTCTGTCTCTACAGTAAATACGAACAAATACCTCGTATGTTTGCTTCCCCCATTCAGACTCCTCATCATCGGTCTAAATGGAAGATGCTCAATGACTATGTACATTATGCTCAATGCTCTCATGTGACTGTCTATATTTGTATATCTCTTTGTCCGTTGATTTTTCTGTTTCGCATATACTCTTTTGATTTTTTTGTTGTATAAACACTGTTGTTTGGACGCGCTCACATGCTGACATAATCAGCTAGAGAAGACGCGGGGGGGTGGGGGGTAATTGGGTTTACTTTTCTTTATTGTATACTTGTTTTGTCTCCTTTGGTGTGTTGTTTCTTTTGTTTGTTGCAAAATGAAAATAAAAGTTAAAAAAAAAAAAAAAAAAAAAACTACCCTAAAAAATAACTAGGGGTAAGACCATTAATCAGCTTAAAAGCCATTGCTTGTATTTTAAATTGAATTCTTAGCTTCAGAGGGGTCCAGGGAAGGGTGATGTATGTACTGTATCCTATCATTTCTTTCAAGTGATAACTTTCAATGCAGAGCTTTGAATCAGCTAGAGTTTATTCAAAGATGACTTAGGAAGCCCCATATATATTACATTACAATAATAGACTTGGGAAATCACAACGGCTTGCCTTACTTGTCTTCTTTGCATTTGACAAGGGAGAGTACATTTGTTTGAGCAGTCTCACATTTTAAAGAGTGTCTTAACTACTAATTAACTTGCTCCTCCATAGTGAATGCAAATTAATAATAATCACAGAGCTCCAACCTTTGATTGAACTTCCTGCCAAACCTGAGCTCTTTTGAAACTTCAGAAGCCCATTTTTACCCATCCAAAAGAAGCTCCATTTTATCATGTATTACTCTCAGTCTAATTGGCTTCATATAAAAGTCTTTTCCAAGGCCCTCAAAATATTCTCTATCAACCTATTTTGAGGGACTAACATTTGTATATATATATATATATATATATATATAGACCTGTCTAACAAAATATTTTGAAATGAATGAAAGACACTTTATAAAAGTAAACTTATTTTTATACTGCAAATAGGTCACAGTTTCAACTGTAATAAACAGTCTGTCTACTGGTGTTTCATTTTTCAAAAAGTCACCTTTTCAATTTTATTTCTATGGATTCCGAACTGACTTGAAGTGACTTGACATTTGACAGATTTCTTTAAATATGAGGACAGCTTTCTGTTTGAAATACATAAAATGGCCAATCATGCTGAAACACAACTTTGAAACATACCATTCTATGATGATTGTTCTTTCTTATGTGAGGATCTCAGTAAACTAGAGGCTCCAGCCCTTGTGTTTATTTAATATTGACTGAGACTTACCCCCTCCCATAGGTTTCTGTCTTTAGGGACACATATTCTGGTATGGATGCTTGTTACAAGCTTTAGGAATTACAAACCTGGGCACATAGAATGCTAACTGCAACCCTAATATGTCGTCAGCAATGTGGATTACTGGATGGTATCCACCTCTCCCTATATTGCTACACTTCATGGGACAGCAGCTTTAACTCTCCTGCTGCCTTAAAATCCTAGGCCATATTCTAGACTTTGAACTTAATTTTGAGCTCCAGATCTCTTACTTTGAGACAAGTCCTTATTATATCAAAGTCCGACTACTGCAATGTTTTATACAATGGTTTCCCAATGACCTCAATCAAAAATTACAATTAGTTCAAAATTCATCCATAGAACTTATCCACTTTTCAGACATTCAGATCATGTTATATACAGAGTTCAAATCTGTTCTCAAGATGCACAACTTTGCCATAGTTCTTAGATTCAGTGGAGTTAGCTAGTGCTGGCAGCCACTGCTTGTCGCTGGAACTTGGATGTTTCTCTTCTTTCTTATTTTTGCTTTCATGTTCTTCTCAATTTTAAAACTTTGATTGCAAACTGCTTTGATATCTTGCTGAAGGCTTTTGTGACATGTGTTGAATAAACATAAATATAGACGTGGATTCCCCATTTTACAGTTGCATCCTCTCCTGACAAGAAGACTCCCCCACCCAATTCCTCTTGACAGACCCCCATTTCCCGCTCCCCATCCCCAGTCTTACCAGAGTCCTTGGTATGTAGTAGGTTCATGAATGATCCCCAGACACTCCTGCTCTTATAGCCTCAGGTTCCAAAATGGCACCTGTGACCCTTGGTGATAATCATTTGGTAATACTGTTGGGGATCAGTATTGCAAAATTACTACTAGGGGTCACAAGTGCCATTTTGGAAGTCAAGGCCATAAAAGTAGGAGCGATTGGGGATTGCTTATGGTCCCACTAGACATCAGGGATGCCAGTAAGTCAGGGGATAGGAACTGAGGGTGGGGAGTGAGAGAGGTTGCTGAGGGCACACTTTGGATGGAATCAGATATGTTGGGGAGGGGGGATTCAACTAATGGGGGTGGTCAGAGAGGGAATTGGATGCCTAGGGGAATGGTAGGTATTGGAAGGACAGCAGGGGTGATTGTGGGGAATGAGTGCTGCAGAATCAGGATAAATAGAGAGAGTGGGAGCAGCAATTTAAAAAGCTGCTCCCCACGGACATGTGTATGGGGGGGGGGTCTTATTTCCCCATGTGCAGCTTTTTAAAAAATAATGGTCTGCTCATCACAGCTTCAAGAGACTACACACTCAGCTAAGGCTTTCATACTTTAAAATTGCCTGTTTTTATATAAACTTTAACTGTTGGATATAGGTTTTTAAGAATATTCAGACTGCCTACATTCCTTGCATAGCCCTTAAATCAGATATCTGAGTGTGCCCTCAGTTCATATAAGGTCTACTGGCCAGAGACACTTGTGATATTAATTTGCTTTTAGGTTTGCAGAGACATGGTCTTCTACTTAGGTCTCTTACTTAATTTTGCAGCAAAGGTATACATTTTAAGGTTACAGGAACCTTTGCATAGTGGGCTTATACATAATAGTAAGATTTCAGTTTGAATATTTCAGAATATATAACAGAATATTTGAATATTGTCTGTTACAAGCCTGCTTCACAGGGTGGGGTTAATTGAATCATCTCTACAGCTGACCAAGGGGCTTGTTTACAAAGCCGCGGTAGTGGTTCGCGATCGCGATCGCAGCCGTGGCCCCATTGAAATCAATGGGGCCGCGGCTCCGATTACGATCGCAAACCGCTACCGCGGCTTTGTAAACAAGCCCCCAAGTACCAGAACCAGTCTGCTCATCACAGCTTCAAGAGACTACACACTCAGCTAAGGCTTTCAGACTTTACATTTCCCTGCTTTTAATATGTTTATGTTTATTAAAAACGTAATAAACCGCCCATAACAGGAGCATCTGGGCAGTTCACAAACAAATGTTAAAAAGCTGCAAAGAAAGGAAAGGGAACACCATTACAATTTTAAAAAGGACAGGAAAGATAAGACCAAAAGGAGGCAAACAGAATTAGGCATCAGCGAGGAGGTGGGAAGAGGGGAGAGGAGGGAGGGGGAAGGTCAAAAGCAGAACAAAAGAGATGGGTTTTGAGTTTGACCTTGAAAGTCTTAAATGAGGGTTCTAAGCGGAGGGAAAGGGGGAGCGAGTTCCAGAGTCTTGGGCCAAGAAAGTAAAAAGCAGAAGAACGGGTAGATTCCAGATGGGTTTGGGATGGGGAGGGAAGGGACTTGCGATTGGCGTGAATGGTCCGGAGAGAATGGTGGGGGGGGGGGGGGTGTGAAGGTGAACTTGGTCGGCAAGCTAGAGGGGGGTACCTGTGTGGATTGACCCGTGAACAAAAATGAGGAACTTGTACTGGATCTGGAAGGGGATAGGGAGCCAGTGCAAATGAAGAAGGAGGGGGGTGACATGGTCAAAACGAGAGGCATGGGCTAGGATATGAACAGCAGTATTTTGGACATGTTGAAGACAAAGAAGCTGAGACTGAGGGAGACCTGCTAGGGAAATATTACAAGAGTCGAGGCGGGATATAACAAGGGAAAGGAGCAAGGTGGTCATAGATGAAGGGGAAAGGAAAGGACGGACGGCGCAGAGTTGTTTCAGGGAGAAGAAGGAACGCTGGACAACAGAGGAAATATGTTCTTTAAAAGAGAGTGAAGAGTCAAGGATGACACCCAAATACCGAAGGGAGGAGACGATAGGAATAGGCAAGGAGGAAAGTGAAGGGACAAGAGTGTGTGTGTGTGGGGGGAGGGGGGAGCTCCCAAAAGTAAACCAAATAGCAGAGGTTTTTGAAAGATTAACATGTAAGAAATTAGATGAGAGCTATGAGGCCACGGCGGAAACACAGGTGTTGAGGGGTGTGATATCGGGATTGGAGGAATCTGTGTGGTGAAGGAGGAAGATGACATCTGCCTAGTAATATGTGGAAATGCCGTGTTGTTGAACTAGAAGGGTAAGAGGGGCAAGTAAAACATTAAACAAAAGGGGGGTGAGAACAGATCCCTGGGGGACACCGCAGGGGAGGGGGGTGGAAGGGGAGAAGCGGACCCAGAAATGACCGAGAAAGACCGGCAGGAAAGAAAAGAACGAAACCATTGAAGTACCGTGCTGGTGAGACCAGCTTCCCAAAGATGAGCTAAGTGAGTGCGATGATCAACCAAGTCAAAAGCGGCAGATAAATCGAGAGAAACAGCAAGAGAAAAGAAACCGTGGTCGTGAGCAGCGTGCAGTTCATTGAGAAGAGAAAGAAGGACAGATTCTGTGCTATGACCGGGGCAGAAACATTAACTGTTGGATATAGGTTTTTAAGAATATTCAGACTGCCTACATTCCTTGCATAGCCTTTAAATCAGATATATGAGTGTGCCCTCAGTTCATATAAGGTCTACTGGCTAGAGATATTTAAGTTTCTGCCCACCCTACCCCTCACCCCACCCACCTCAGGCTTGCATTGCCTATATAGTCGTCATATACATTGACATCTGTCCCTTTTCTTCTTTACTGCTCCTAGGGCAGTTAAATCAGCATGTCATGCATTCAGTGCAATAACTGTGGTGTTTTCAGTCTGAGAAGAATCATTTGGAACCTAAAAGCTTGCTGTATATGCCTCAAGTTATCTGCTATGCATAAAGAATTGACTCTACTAAGGGAAGAATTAGCTGCAATTAAACACACCTCCTGTAAGGTACAATCTGAACAAAATCCACCACTGCTCTCACAAAGAATCAAACAGCCCAGGAACAAATGGATCACAGTGGGCTCTGGTAGATTACGACCTGTAATGCAGAAACACCCTATACATTAAGGGGTATGTTTACTAAACCGGGCTAACGGTTAACCCGGGCTATCTGTAACTAGGTCCCATTGAATAATATGGGACCTAGTGGCAGATAGCCCGGGTTAACCGTTAGCCCGATTTAGTAAACATACCCCTAAGAGATATCACTGCATAATGTCGTCTCTGCCTTGGATAATGAAGGTGCCCAGTTTGAGGAATTAAAGTGCCCTTAAATGAAAGACTCAATGTCAAATCTACTGATAATGCATCAAATAGGAAAAAAAAATCACAAAACAGAAAACTACTTGGAGTTTCCATCACCAGAGGCACCAACTTGCGAACACAGTTCAAAGGAGAGAAGGTGGTCCAATGCCTCCCAAGCTCTTCAGCCAGCAGGAATACAAATCAAATTGTTGGTATAGTTAGTACACAAAGTTGGTATAGTTAGTACACAAAGTGAGTACTCCAAAACTAACGTTGTCATCCACTTGGGTACAAATGATATGGCTACAAACAATGCCTCTACAGTTCAAAGGGACTTCCAGACTTTGGGAGAGAAACTCAAGCCCATTGTTAACGCTATAGCATTCTCAGAAGTTCTACCTGTTCATGGTAAGGAGGCAGAAAGACTGCATCGCATAAACAACTTAAATACATGGTTCCAAACCTGGTGCAAACAAGAAGGATTTAGATATATAGGCAACTGGGGAAACAAATGGATCAACAAGAGACTATACTGTGCTGATGGACTACATCTCTCTATCACAGGGAAAAGGATCCTAAGTGAAAAATTCAGGCAGTATGTGGACTGATACTTAAACTAGGGAAAGGGGGTGACGGATGGAGAAGGACAAGTTCAGGATGTCACTCTCAGCAAAAGCAAAGTGGCACTGGAAACAGACACACTTTTAAAACACACATCACTGGCAAGTGGGAAGGGGCGTGTAGAACAAAATCCATGCAAAACACAGGAAAGCTAGTCAACAAATGCTGGAAAGCAATAAGCACAAATGCTCGATGCCTAGCCAATAAAGTTCCTGATTTGGAAGCCTAATGGTGGAAATGGACTTGGACATTATGGCCATTACAGAAACATGGTTTAACGAGTCATATGAATGGGATATAGCTATAAGGGATATAGCCATAGCTGACTATAATCTATTTAGAAGAGATAGAGAGGGTAGAAAAGGAGGAGGAGTAGCCCTATATGTCAAAAGCAATATTAAAACTGCTGAAATGCAGGGGATGTGGGGAAAAGAAGAAACGCTGTGGACTGTGTTGGAAAGAGGAGATGGCACTGTCATCAATATTGATGTAGTCTACAGGCCTCCAATTCAAACTGAAGAAATGGATAGCAAATTGATTGCTGATATTTCAAAGATTGCCATGAAGGGGGAAGTGAGCATATTGGACGATTTTAATCTACCCAGTGTGGATTGGAATATTCCTTCTGCAAAGTTGGAAAGAAGTTAAAAAATTGTGGATGCCTTCCAAGATGCATTACTTAGACAAATGGTGATGGAACTGACAAGGGAGAGCTTGGTGCTGGATTTAGTGCTCACCAACAGAGATAGCATGTTGAATATCCAGGTGGGTGCCCATGTAAGCAGCAATGATCATCACACAGTGTGGTTTAAGATAAAAGCCAAGGTAGAATCCAATCAAAGCAAGCTCAAAGTCCTAGACATCAAAAACACTGACTTCAGCAAAATTGCCAAGTACCTGAAGGAGGAGTTGGCAGGGAGGGAGGGGATAAGGGAAGAGGAATTGCAAGGGGCTAACCTAAAGGAGGCAATAAAAGGGGCAACAGATACATATGGAAGGAAAGTAAATAAAAACAAGAGGAAAAGGAAACCTATTTGGTTCTCCAAAGAAGTGGCTGCACAAATAAAAGGCAAAAACACAGCTTTTACAAAATTCAAAAGCTTGCAATCAGAGGAACACAGAAAAGAATACAGGATCAAACTAAAAGAGAAATAAGGATAGCAAATTCAAAGGCAGAAGAAAAGATGGCTAAAGATGCGAAGTGTGACAACAAAACTTTTTTTCAGGTATATTCGGGAGAGGAGGAAAATTAGAGGTGGAATTGCAGGACTCAAAAGTGCTGAAAATGGATTTGTGGAAAGTGACATTGAAAAAGCAAAAATGCTAAACAAATACTTCTGCTCTGTGATTGACAAATATACAAATGGGAATGGAGTAAATACCACATCATTCACAGAAGGTGATATGTTAGAGCAGCTTGAAAAACTGAAAGTGGCTAAGGCCATGGGACCAGAAAGGATACATCCCAGAATACTGAAAGAGCTCAGAGAGGTTCTTGCAGGGCCATTAAAGAATGTTTTTAATAGATCCTTGAAGACAAGAGAAGTTCCACAGGACTGGAGAAGGGCTGATGTGATACCTTTTTACAAAACTGGCAGTAGGGAAGAAGTGACAAACTACAGGCCAGTAAGCCTTACCTTGGTGACAGGAAAAGTAGTGCAGTCACTCCTGAAAGAGCGAATAGTGACTTCCTTGAAATCAACAAGTTGCATGATCCAAGGCAACATGATTTTACCAAAGAACGATCTTGCCAAACAAATCTGATTGAGTTCTTTGAATGGGTCACCAGAGAACTAGATCAAGGGCATGAGATGGATGTGATCTACCTAGATTTCAGTAAAGCCTTTGATACTGTTCCTCATAGGAAGCTTATCAATAAACTCAACAGCTTGGGGATGGGTCCCAAGGTGGTGAACTGGATCTGAAATTGGTTAACTGATAGACGACAGAAGGTGAAGGTAAATGGAACCACTCGGATGAAAGGAAGGTAATTAGCGGTGTGCCCCAGCGTTCAGTCCTGGAACCGGTACTGTTCAATGTATTTGTGAGTGATATTGCTGAAGGACTGAATGGAAAAGTCTGTCTTTTTGCAGATGACATGAAAATTTGCAACAGAGTGGATTCCCCTGAGGGAGTGGATAACATGATCTACAAAAGCTGGAAGAATGATCTAATACTTGGCAGTTAAGATTTTAATGTGAAGAAGTGTACTGTCATGCACTTGGGAAGTAGAAATCCAAGGGAATTGTATATGATAGGGGGTGAGAGGTTCATGTTCACGGACCAGGAGAAGGACCTTGGAGTGACTGTTTCTGAGGATCTCAAGGTGGCGAAACAGTATGACAAGGCAGTGGCAAAAGCCAGAAGGATGCCTGGTTGCATACAGATAGGAATTACCAACAGAAAGGAAGAGGTACCAATGCCACTGTACAAGTCACTGGTGAGGTCTCACTTGGAATATTGTGTTCAGTTTTGGAGACCATATCTTGCAAAGGACATAAAAAGGCTGGAAACAGTTCAGAGGAAGGAGACCAAAATGATTTGGAGCCTGTGTCAGAAGACTTATGAGAAGATCTAAATATGTACACTCTGGAGGAGAGGAGGGACAGAGGACATACCATTCAGACCTTTAAATACTTAAATAGTATTAATGAACAAACAAACCTCTTGCAAAGCCAGGGATGCTGTAAAACTAGAAGGCATAACATGAAGCTGCAAGGGGGTAAACTGAAAGGCAATGTCAGGAAATACTTTTTCACCGTAAGTTTGGTGGATTCTTGGAATGTCCTCCCGATGGAAGTGGTGGGGGCAAATACAGTGACAGAATTCAAAATAACATGGGACAGGCATAGTAGATCCCTTTATAGCAACAGGATAAAATCAAAGTAAACATAACTATCTCTTATATCTCAGTAAATAGGGGTGAACTTGCATTGAACTTGCTACCCATCGTTTGCATTGAACTTGCCACCCATCACTTGCATTGAACTTGCTACCCATTGCTTGCATTGAACTTGCCACCCATCACTTGCATTGAACTTGCTACCCATCACTTGCATTGAACTTGCCACCCATCGCTTGCATTGAACTTGCTACCCATCGTTTGCATTGAACTTGTTACCCATCGTTTGCATTGAACTTGCTACCCATCGCTTGCATTGAACTTGCTATCCATCGCTTACATTACATTGCACTGTAACCCAACACATACTGCATAGTGCTTAGATTCCCTAGCCACCCCATTCCCTGCTTGCTTGCTTGTAAGATAACTGCTGCATTGCCCCATACTTAGAATCCATAACCACCTCATTGTTTGTAGATAACATATGCTGCATAGCCCCCTCTACCCCTCCTCCATAGACCTTCATCACATTGTCCTTCTCTTCCTCATTCTCTCCAACTTCCTCCCCTCCTACCAGCACCCTCACCCCTCACCCCTCTCCCCCTTACTCTCCCTCTACCTTCCTCACTTCTCCCTCTATTCTGTCTTCTAACCTTGCATCTACTCTTGAGCTTCATCATGCCCTCCCCCTCATTCAACCAGCCCCTCTCTCTTTAAGGCAACCCCACCCTCGCTTCCGCCGTTCTGCCTCCGCCTTACCCCGCTCTCTACTACTCCTTCCCCTTCTCGCATCAGGTAATATCAACCCCAACCCTGGCCCCCCTCGATTTCTTTCTCACTCTAAGAAATGTTCCTCATGTACCTTATCTAATCTCATCCATATCCCGCTCCTCTCCCCTTCCTCCCCCCATCACTCATACTCCATTCACTCACCCAGAGACATCAACCCCAACCCCATCCCCTCTAGAGATTCGTCTCACTTTAAAAAAATATCCTCGAGTAACCTACCTGATATCATCAATCTCACCCTTCATTCACCCCCCACTTCCCCTCCCCCACATGCCTCTTGGAGGGCACACACATCCAGAGACTCCCACCCCTATCCTGGCCCCTCTAAATCTCTGTACTACTCTGGAAATAGATCCCCACGTAATGGCCCCCACAGACCGCTGTCTTACTCTGGAAAGAAATCCTCACGTAACCTGTCCAACCTTATCCATATCCCTCTCCTTTCCCCCTCCGCTCTCCCATTCTCATATGCCCTATGGAACGCATGCTCAGTCTCCAACAAACTTCCTTTTATCCACAATCTCTTTATCTCTAATACACTACACCTTCTTGCCCTAAATGAGACCTGGCTCCTCCCAGATGATATCGCATCCATTGCTGCTCTCTGCCACGGGGGCTACTAGTTCTCCCATACACCTCAATCTACTGGTCGCGGTGGTGGTATTGGGCTGCTACTTTCTCCCTCCTGCCAATTCCAACCCCTCCTGGTGCCTCAGTCACACTCCTCCCTCTCTTTTGAAGTCCACTCCCTTCGCCTCTCCACACCACTTCCCCTCTGAGTAGCTGTTATATATCGCCCACCCAACAAATCCAAATCGATCTTCCTCACCGACTTTGACTCCTGGCTCTCCGTCTTCCTGGATCCCTCTTCCCCCACTCTTATTCTTGGCGATTTTAACATTCACATCGATAACCCCTCCAATCCCCATGCTTTAAAGTTCCTCACCCTCACCTCCTTGTTTGACCTCCACTTTGCTCCACTGCCCCCACCCACCTACACGGTCACTGCCTTGACCTAATACTCTTCTCTAATTCCTCTCCCTCAAACTTCTGCAACTCAATCCTCCCCTCATTTGATCATCACCTATTAACCTTTAATCTTCAGCTCCCGCCATCCCAACCTCGTCCCGTCTCCTCCATCCTATTTAGAAACCTCCACAATACTGATCCCCTAACCCTCTCCTCCACCATTTCTCCATCTCTCCCCTCCATTATGTCTTCCAAGTCCATCAACGAGGCAGTATGCTCTTATAATGCTGCACTATCCTCAGCTTTTGACACTCTTGCCCCACCCACCCCACATCCTGTCAGACGATCTGTCCCCAGCCCTGGCTTTCGTCCACAATCCGCTATCTACGCACCTGTGCCCATTCTGCTGAATGTGCTTGGTCCAAATCCCTCTCCCCAGAAGACCTTCTACACTTCAAATTCATGCTAGGCTCCTTCCAGTCAGCCATAGGACTTGCCAAACAAGAATACTACATCCATCTAACCAACTCCCTTGCCTCTGATCCTTGCCGCCTCTTTAATACCCTCAATTCTCTCCTCAAGGCGCCTCCGCCCCTGGTCCCGCCCTCCCTTTATGCCCAAACCCTAGCCGACTACTTCCATGACAAAATCCACAAGATCACCCTCCAATTCCCCACCACCTCATCTACCTTCCCCCCCCATTCTCCCCTCCCACCCATACTTCCGCTGCTACTCCTTTCTCCTTCCATACGATCTCCAAAGAGGAAACCACACTCCTTCTTTCATCTTCCAGACCCACCACCTGTTCCTCTGATCCTATTCCCACCCATCTCCTCCACCGTTGTCCCCTCCATCTCTCATATTCTCAACCTTTCAGTCTCCACTGCAACTGTCCCTGTAGACTTAAAACATGCTGTTGTCACACCCCTCCTCAAAAAACCCTTACTCGATCCTACCTGTCCTTCTAACTATCATCCCATCTCCCTCCTTCCCTTCATATCTAAATTACTAGAACGAGCAGTCCACCGCCGTTGCCTTGACTTCCTCACCTCCCAAGCCCTCCTGGACCCTCTACAATCTGGCTTCTGTCCCCTACACTCCACTGAAACAGCGCTTACAAAAGTCTCCTGGCTAAATCTAAAGGCCTTTACTCTATCCTCATCCTTCTTGACCTCTCCGCTGCCTTTGACACTGTTGACCACAATCTTCTCACCACCCTCTCCTCTCTTGGTTTCAAGGGCTCCGTACTTTCCTGGTTCTCCTCCTACCTCTCCCACCGCTCCTTCAGTGTATGCTCTGGAGGCTCCTCCTCCTCTCCTACCCTGCTCAATGTTGGTGTACCCCAGAGATCCGTCTTGGGCACCCTCCTTTTCTCTCTCTACACCCAAGCCCTTGGCGCGTTCATCTCCTCCCATGGCTTTCAGTACCATCTCTATGCCAATGACTCCCAAATTTACCTCTCCACACCTAATATCTCTCCAGCAATCCAGACCAAGATCTCTGCCTGCCTTTCTGACATCGCTGCCTGGATGTCTCATCACTGATTGAAATTGAACATGGCCAAGATTGAACTCCTTGTCTTTCCCCCCAACTCCTCCCCTCCTCTTCCTCCTTTTTCATTCTCTGTGGATGGATCCACTATCCTTCCTGTTCCCTCAGCCCGCAACCTGGGGGTTATCTTTGATACCTCCCTCTCCTTCTCTGCACATATTCAACTTGTAGCTAAGACCTGCCGCTTCTTTCTCTACAACATCAGCAAAATCCGCCCTTCCTTTCTGAACACACTACCAAAACGCTTATCCACTCCTTAGTCTCCTCCCGTCTCGACTACTTACATCAAACACTCAGAGCCCCCCAACAACATACCCAGCAAGACAAGAGATAGCCAACCCAAGACGACTTGTTCTTAATAGACTATAGCCTGAAAACATGGACTACATGTAAATAAACTGTAGAAATGTTACCCCAGTTAAATCCAAGTTTTATACCTTGTTCAATGTAAACACTATACGGCCCGGCCGTACAGTATATTGTTCTGTTCAATGTACACCGCACTGATACCTAATAGCGTGGTATATAAGAGAAGTTAAATAAATAATAAATAAATAAATACCTCAACCTGCTCCTTGCTGGTCTCCCCGTGAGCCATCTCCTTCCCCTTCAATCTATACAAAATCACGTGGCTCGACTAATCTTCCGCCAGCCTCGCCACGCACACATTACTCCTCTTCTTAAGTCACTTCACTGGCTCCCTGTCCAATTCCGCATCCAATTCAAACTTCTCCTGATGACCTATAAATGCATCCACTCTACGGCCCCTCAATACCTCTCATCTCTTATCTCTCCCTATGCCCCCTCTCGGGAACTTCGCGACGCTAGCAAATTACTTCTATCTAGGCCTTTCACTTGCACCGCTAACTCCCGACTTCGCTCCTTTCACCTTGCTGCACCGTACGCCTGGAACAGCCTACCTCTGCCTATACACCAGGCACCCTCCCTGACCCTCTTCAAATCCAGGTTGAAGACCCACCTCTTCACTGTCGCATTCAGATCCTGACTTCTATCCTCATCTCAACTTAACCCCCATTAATTAATTCTCATAGCCGAATTGTAAAGGCCATATTGGGCCTGCACCGATTTGACTTATGCCTGTATTGTTGCGACTAGATTGTAAGCTCTGATGAGCAAGACTCTGATGAGCAGGGACTGTCTCTTGTATGTTAACTGT
This sequence comes from Ichthyophis bannanicus, assembly GCA_033557465.1. NCBI lineage: Eukaryota > Metazoa > Chordata > Amphibia > Gymnophiona > Ichthyophiidae > Ichthyophis > Ichthyophis bannanicus. The sequence goes on along the minus strand of CM066032.1, from coordinate 1,383,581,621 downwards.
ACAGTGCTGCGTGCGTGGCGCTATATAAGTGCTAAATAGTAGTAGTAGTAGTGTAACTGGCCAAATTTCCTCCGTTGATTTTTCCCATGGGTGAAATGGCTCCTCCTGCTGCACATGGCTATTAATCCCTGTGCATTCCTGCATCTCCTTAGTCGTATTTTAGAAACGGCTCCACCTTTCTCAGAGCTTTTTCTAAACTGCCACATCAGAATTACGTTTTCTAAACTGCCACATCAGAATTGAGTACATCCTGCCCTCAACCTTTTTATTTATGGAAAGGTAAAGAAGGTGTGTCTAGGATTGAAAGATATGGCATTCATTATTGGCTTCATGCCTCCCCACTCTCCATAACTCCAAGGTGCATGCCAGAGCTTTCAGTTATATTTTCTCAGCCATAATTCTCTTTAAGACATGATTTTTTATATATATAATAAGCATATATACAAACACACACACACTCTATTGCCATATATCTCTCATAAATGTTGGATCACTGAAACAGCAGCAAAATAAAATAAATGTGTTTTAATTGGACAAAGATATCACTTTTGTTCTCTAATCCTTGCCCTATCCATGCCCTGTTAAATTGTGCCTTAAAATGAATAAAGCAGCAGTTCATACACAGGGGCTTCTGCTAATTAACAACATACAAACATACAGTAAGATAAGTCATATGGGGTCAGACCAACAGTGACTAATTGAGGTCACAAGTACCCGTCAGGTTCCCAAAGAGGTAGACAGATTCTATGCTGCTTATTCCAGGAACAAGCAGTGGATTTCTCTGGTCCTATTTAATAATTGTTTATGGGCTTTTCCTCCAGGGGGATGGCGGCATGTCATGTGTGTTGAAGCACATGGCCTATTGTCCACAGAGATCTGCCACCCTAGGCAGCTGCCTAGCCCACCTAGTGGAAGGGCCAGCTCTGTGCTTAACTTAAAAAGGAGGGAACGCCAGAACATTTTCCTTGTAAGGAGACTTGTAATAACAGTAACTGGATACAAAGGGACTTTGTTTTTTCTCTATCTAGTTATCCTCAGCATTGAGAAATTGTGTGCTCATTTACAAAAATAGATTCATCCTTTCGCTGAATCTCATGCTGTTACCTGAGTTAACCTTCCACTTTATATTTTCTCAATAATATCTTTTATTTGCTGGTGATAGCAAGTCTTCTTTTCATGTTTATGTGATGTATGCTGTCTTGTGTTCAGGAATATTTTTAACTCTTTCGTTAAATTTTGTTCTGTGATATTACTGTGCTGTCAATAATGAGCATAGGACCATGGTCTGTCTAAAGGGGGGTGGCTCTCTGGAAGATCTCCCAGTCTTGGCTGGTCCTGCTTTCCTAGAATCCGAAGTCCTGTTGCTGTGCGTTCAAATGTTACAACTTCAGAAGTGTGGCCTCAAGTCTCTTTTCAAGGTGGGATCTCTGCAAAGGATGTGAAACTCTAGGTTACAATCATACCAAAAGTTAAGGATAATTTGCTTTTGTTTATATTTGCTGAACATTTATCCTTTATGTAGTATTATATATATGGAACATTTGTTAAGGTTTGTTTCAGAAAACTTATTATATCTATGAATTTTTTTACCATTAATTGTTCATATATTCTTAAAGGTAAAGAAGGTGTGTCTAGGATTGAAAGATATGATATTCATTATTGGCTTCATGCCTCCCCACTCTTCATGACTCCAAGGTGCATGCCGCAGCTTTCAGTTATATTTTCTTAGCCATAATTCTCTCTAAGACATGATTTTTGATACATATAATAAGCATATATATAAACACACACTCTATTGCCTATATCTCTCATAAAAGTTGGATCACTAAAATGGCAGCAAAATAAAATAAATGTGTTTTAGTTGGACAAATATATCACTTTTGTTCTCTAATACTTGAAAAAATACCCATAACAAAATTTTCTAAGCCCTCTGTTTATCTTATAGGGATCAATCCAATAAAGTTCAAAATGAAAACACATGAAGCCCAATTTTGTATAGGTCACCTAGGTCAGAGAAGGGACATCTAAATCGGGACAATCACGGTTTGCAGCATATGACTATTTTACCAAAGACTCATTGAACTTAAAGCCTTTTGTAAAATACATATCAGGCTACTGGAAAAATATGTGTATTTGACAGTATGTGCAGTGCAAATAGTCATTTTATAAAAAAACAAAAACAAGTTTAAATAAAGAGTGGCTTGACTCGGGCTGTGTACGTTCAAGTGGCCCATTTTGATACCAACGCATGTAAATATCAGACTTAGAAAACTGCACATCCAAAGAGTCAATCAATGAACCAAGCTACATTTTTTTGCCATTTTGGGTGATTTTGAAGACCAGAGAGATATGCCCTCCAATCACAATTCCCCCCTTAATCATTATTTCAAACCCTGAGCACTTAGCTGACTTTTATGTCTGTCTCAGGGCATGTGTAAATGCTGAGAGGAACATGTTTTTAGAGGAATGCATGCATTTCTGTTGCAAAATAGGAAATACACATATAATTCTAAGGTCCGCCCAAACCATGCTCATAGGCGTGCACATATAAGTAGCTTCTCTTCTAAAATAGCTACTTATTTATTTATTTGAGAGTACTGTATTTAAAACCTGCCTTTTCACTTAAAGGTCTAAGTGGGGAAGAAAAAACAGCAATATCAGCGTCAAATAAAAACATACAGTGCAATCTTACAATACATATACCTAAAACAACATAATGCATGAAAGTCACATTTCATTTCATTTATTAAAATTGGATATACTGCTTTTAGAATAAAATATCAAAGCAGTTTACAATAAAATATACAATCAGTACAAACATAAAGAACAGGAAAAGAATGCCATTAAAATACAGAAAAATGAGGCTAGGACACATAGACAGGGGCAAGAGAGGGAGAGAGAGTAAGAGGGAAACACAAAAGGTAGGTCGATGGGCTAGAGCAGTAGGAGAAAAGAGATGGGGTAATCAAGGAAGAAGGTCATAGGAAATGCAGAACAAGTGTGCTTTGAACTGTGCTTTGATCCTGGGGTATGAAAGTTCGGAATGAAGATCCAGGGAAAGACTGTTCCAAAGGGAGGGACCAAGAAAAAAGAAAGCAGAGTGACATGTGGATTCAAGGTGGGCCTGTGAAGGGGAAGGAAGGCAAAGTTGGTTCATGTGACTGTATCGAAGAGGATGGTGCAGCATATGAAGAATAATGAGATTAGAAAGATATTGAGGGGTACTGGTGTGCAAGGCCTTATGTACTGTGGTGAGTATCTTGAATTGTCCACGGTAATGGATGGGAAGCCAGTGCAGACGGATAAGTAGTGGGGTAACATGGTCTGATTGAGATGCAACAAGGCAGTTTGGCAGCTGTGTTCTGAATTAATTGGAGATGCTTAAGCTCATATTGGGGGATACCAGCAAGGACAGAATTGCAATAGTCTAGGCGAGATAGAATAAGGGAGACCAGCAGTGTGATTAGGGCAGAAGTAGGGAGAATAGAGCAGAAGGCTCTAATGCACCTTAAAAAGAAAAAGAAATGTTGGATGATGGAACTTTGTATTGGTGAAAGGATAAAGAGAGTAGAATGACCCCGAGGTAACAGAAAGAAGGCATAAGAGTAATCTGGGTACCATTGATGAGTGAAGAAACAGATGGGGGGGGGGGTGCCAGTGGACCAGAGAGCCAAGTAACTGTGGTTTAGGAGGGATTGAGCTTGAGATGGTGAGAGGCTAGCCAGGAGGCAACACAGTTAAGACAGGTGTTCAGAGGAACAAGATCCGGAAAAGTGCAATCACTGTGAAGGAGCAGAAGAATATCATCAGCATAGTTATAGGCAGAGATACTGAACCAAAAGTGCAAGAGGTGCCAAGAAGATGTTAAAGAGAAGAGGGGCTAGAAGAGAACCTTGAGGCACATCACAGGTGAGGGGATAGGGAGCAGGGAGCAGAAGACATATCACCCATAGTGACACTGAATGAGTGATGAGAGAGAAAGGACCTAAACCAATGAAGAACAGTACCGTGAAGACCAATATCCTGAAGACAAAAGAGAAGGACATCATGATCGATAAGATAAAGGCAGAGGAGATGTCAGAGAGTGGTGACAGATGCACAATCTAGAGAATGGTGCTTTACTAAATAGAGACAGGAGAATAGTAGCTGTGCTGTGGAAATAACGAAATCCAGATTGGCGGGGATGGAGGGAGTTAGAGGTCTTAAGGTGAGTGGATAATTGGTTGAAGATAGATTTTTCAAGGAGTTTGGTAAGGAAGGGTAAATTAGAGACAGGCCTATAATTGGATGGGATTGATTTATCTAAGAGAGAATTTTTCAGTAGGGGGAGATCTATGGCTGACTTCCAGGGGGATGGGAACGTATCAGAGGTGAAAATATTGTTAATGATAGAAAGAGCAATTGGGAGAAGGGCCAGGGAGCAGTTAGGGAGCCATGCAGAGGGAATGGGGTCCAGGGCACAAGTAGAAGAAACAAGTTTTGATAAAGCTGCCACGGAGACCGTATTAAAGGAGTCCCAGGTATGGGTTAAAGTGGAAGTGAGAGAGGCCAAGGGGGAAGGCAATGTTGGGCCCGTGACAGGGTGAGTGTGAAGGAATTCCTGCTGTAATCAGGCAGTCTTATCATGAAAGAAAATGGGCATCTGTGTAGGGGAAAATTGTTTGGAAGCGTCTTCAGGGCACCATGGTGGTCAGGACAGATTGGTAAGAATAGAGTGCAATTATTTTGACTGGGAAGAAGCATTAGTGATAAGGGTGGCATATTTCTTCTTGGCAGTATCAATCATACGGCGGTAAGTGAGGTGGCATTCATGATGACAGATTAGAGCAATAGGTAAATGGCTGCTCCTCCAATGGCGTTCTATGCAGTGAAGATGTGTACGAGCCAGGCACAGACTTGGGTGGTACCAGGAGTGGTGATGTCACAACCTGGTATATATTGGGCAAATGGGAGCAAGAGTGTCAAGGGCTGAGAAAAGAAAAATATTCCATTGATGGGCCTATTCATCAACAGGGAGTGTAGCAAAGTTGGAAGGAAAAATGGCATCAGCAGAGGGAAAAGCTGCTAGAGTAGCTGCAGAGTGAATGCATTTATAGGTCAGTAGAAGAAGTTTGAATGGATGCGGAAATGGATAGAGAGCCAGTGAAGTGACTTGAGAAGAGGAGTAATATGGGAATGACGAGGATGGTGGAAGATTAGCCGCGCAGCAGAGTGTTGAACAGATTGAAGGGGTGAGAGATGATTCAAAGGGAGACCAGAAAAGAGTAGGTTACGGTAGTCAAGACAGGAGGTGATTAAGGAGTGGATTAGCGTCTTAGTAGTGTGTTCAGAAAGGAAAGGATGGATTTTGCTGATGTTATAGAGAAAGAAACGGTAGGTCTTAGCTATCAGATGAATGTGTGTTGAGAAGGAGAGAGAAGAGTCAAAGACAACCCCAAGATTGTGAGCAGAGGAAACAGGAAGGAGTACAGAGTTATCCACAGAGACTGAGAAACGAAGAAGAAGAGGGGAGGTTTTAGGGGGAAAAGATAAGAAGTTCAGTCTTGGGCATGTTCAATTTCAATCAGCAGTGAGATATCCAGGCAGCGATGTCAGAAAGGCAGGCAGAGATACGGGTCTGGATAGCTGGAGAGATTTCAGGCGTTGAGAGGTAGATCTGGGCGTCATCAGCATAAAGATGGTACTGAAAACCATGGGAAGAGATAAGTGCACCGAGGGACTGGGTATAGAGAGAGAAAAGGAGCGGACCCAAGACAGATCCTTGGGATACATCAACTGGGAGTGGGATAGCAGAGGAGGAGGAGCCACCAGAACACTGAAAGAGCGATGGGAGAGATAGGAGGAGAACCAGGATAGTACAGAGCCCTTAAAACCAAGTGAGGACAGGGTATTGAGGAGAAGGTTGTGGTCAACAGAATGTATAAATTAGGGTAGTGGAGGGAAGTTTCAGATATTGTAAGAAAGAGGGAATCCCAAAGAGAGGGGGACAGTGTGGGAGGGAAATACACCAGGAGGAACTAGGTCAATGGGTGGGTAGGGAGACATAGCAATACAAATTCAGGATAGTGAAGTGTGTAAGAGAGGACCTCTAAGATGTTTATGGATGTTTAAGATGTTTAATGAGTTCTGATGGAGAACTGCAACTCCATCGCTGGTCTGAGAGACCTGTGGGATGGAAAATGAGGAGACGTTAGCTGGAATACAGCGGTTCAAAACCAGGTCTTCATCCAATTTGAGCCAGGTATCAGTGAGGAATAAGAGATCCAGAGAATGTTGTGAAAGCAGGTCATGAAGGAGAGCTATTTTAGCAGGTAGAGATCTGCGGTTTAAAAGACCGCAGTGAAGATCTAGAGGGGAGGGGCTGGGTGAGTGGAAGGACTGAGGAGCAGATCCAGCTGAGACCAATGGGGAGAAAATGAGATTACTGAAATCGCAAGTAGGAAACTGGGCTATAGCCTTAGGAAACCTAAAGGACCAATGCAAAGGAATAGTGCTCATAACTAGAGTAAAGAGGAGTAGCAGAAAGAAGGCGTGATGAGGAGCTTGCACTGGAAGAGGCTTAAGCTGAGCCGAAGGGAGGTAAAGATCCTGTGATAAGAAAGATGAAAACAGGTTGTTAGAGTCACTGGAGTCACCACAAGGAGCTTGTCCAAGGAGCACAAGGAGCTTGCTCCTTGGTCACCCTCATCTGGCGTGCTCTGCTGCACAAACGCCGCAATGGTGTTCAATTTAAAGCTGCTTCGCCTTCTCAGAGTCAGTCAGCTGATTGGGAGGACATTATGGAGGGGGGGGGCGGAGCTAAAGTGGAGAATAGGCAGATTGGGCTGAAAAACAGTAAAACACAGCAGAAAGCAGGTAAATGTCAAAGATACTGACAAAGACACACAAATGTCTAAAAAACCACCGCAGTGGTGTTCAATTTAAAGCTGCTTCACCTTATCAGAGTCATTCAGCTGAGTGGCAGGAAGTTGTGAGAGGCGTAGCTAAGGCGGAGAATAGGTAGACTGGGCTAAAACACAGCAGAAAGCAGGTAAATGACAAAGATACTGTTGGTACCTGACAAAGACACACCAAATATCTTAGCCCACGCTTGTACAAACAACTATGTTTTCAGTGGCTTCCTAAAGGCTGGAATGTCAGACATGCTTGTAATCCATTTGACAGTGTATTCCAGAGACAAGGTGCATATGTGATGACTTATATATGTAAATGGTGCATTTTTTAAATGTGTAAACCTTATAAAATCACCTCCTTAGAATGCATGCATGTTAAAACACCATTTTGGAAATGATAACATGGAAATCCTTTCAGAAGACCCGCACAGTTTATATGTGTGTAAAAAGTGGCATCTGCATTTGCAAATGAGCAACATGTATAAATAGTTATTTTATAAAGCCACTATTTACTGTACATGTGTAGACTAAGAGCATGCACAGATTCCAAGTGTACAATACATGTATCTCTGATTCTGCATATACATATGGAGGCCAATTCCAATCAGGGCCCATCTAGACGTCCAAAATCTGGACGGGCCTCATCTCCACCCGATTCTGATCCCACAGGGGCTATACATTCCTGCCGATCAGAATCAAGTGCAACCTGTCTGGATGGGCAATATGTGCCCCATTTCTAGCCAGCTGGACGTCCTGGATCCTGCCTAGCTATCCCAGCCTGGGCTCCTGCATGGAGCCATGGTGCCGTGGCGATGCCATGGCACCACAGCTCCATGCAGGAGTCCCAATAGCCCGCACCACAACAAATGTCCTGTTCCCCACCGCCTGACCCCTGATCGGGCCTTCTGAGGCCAAGATCGGGCTGTGGGGAACCCCCTGTCCTGCTCACCTGTGTCCCAGGCCCCGGCAGGCCTGGTCACTGAATTCAGGGGAGACATTCCACCTCTGAGGTGGAATAAGTCCCCCGTCTAAATCACCAATCCTGGACATACAGGGCTGACACCGGAATTGGCCCTGTACATCCAGGGTCAGGATCCCGCCTACTCTCCGCCCTCACTCCTCATCCGGCCCACTGGATGGGTAGACTGCATAGGCTGTATGGTCTTTATCTTCCATCATTTTCTATGGATCCGATATTCAGCGCTGGCAGCTAGTGCTCCTGCAGTGGCTAGAAGCCGGTGCCGAACCTTAGACCTGGATATTCAATGCCAGGGCCATATCTGGCCACCGGAATTGAATATGTGGGTCAGCCGCAAAACCTGGAAGCTAAACGGGCAGCAGCAATATTCAGTGGCAAAATTTAGGACAGCAATTTTAGAAAGATTTTCCATGTGTAAAGCTTGTTTCACCTTCCGAAAAGGACTCTTATACAATTGCACAGCTGCATATATGCATAAAAATAGGCATATAGGAAGACTTCGCCTACTTTGACTTGATCTGTAGGTAGGCATTCCCAGGAGCAAAATTTAGGAAGAGTGGGGGTAGAGTTGTAATGTACATGAATATTTTGTAAAACATACATACACATATCACTTTGATTCGGATCTCTCCTTTCAGTCACACCTTTCTCACATCACTAAATCATCTTTCTTCTTCCTTCGTCAAATTCGTGCGGTGCGCCCTTTTCTGTCCCCCTCAGCCCTCTCCACCCTGTTGGTGTCTCTGGTTATGTCTCGCGTAGATTTCGCCAACTCTACTCTCATTGGACTCCCCAAGTATCAATTATTTCAGCTACAGCGGATACAGAACACTGCCGCTCGCCTCGTCTGTCACGCTTCTCTTCGAGATCACGTCACACCTTTGCTTTTCCACCTTCACTGGTTACCTTTTCCTTACCGTTCTCAATTCAAGCTGCTCACTTTGGTTCACAAGGCTCTCCATACTGGCACCCCTCAATATCTTGGTTCTTTCCTTTCACGCTCCCCGGTACACTCCTCGCTCTTTTCACCTCAACCGTCTCACTCTTCCTTCCCCTTCTCGTGCCCACCTTCAATCCACACGCTCCTCTGCTTTCTTCTTTATTGGTCCCGCCCTTTGGAATTCTCTACCCTCTTCCCTCCTTTTAGAGCCCCACCACTCCACTTTCAAAAAACATTTGAAAACCCACCTTTTCTCCCTTGCTTTTGATGTGCCCTCCCCTTTTGTGTGACATCCACTCCCCTTGCCCCCTACCCTCCTTCTTGTTCCCTTTCCTACCCCTCTTCTGTCTCTCCTGTCTATACTATGGTTTTTATAAAGAAATTGTAACTTCCTTTTCCTTTTCCTTTCCATGGCTTCGGCCTTTTTATTACTGATTTTTAATTGTACATCGCTCTGATTTTTGGAGAAGGGCGATTTTATCAAGAAACAATAAACATAAACATAAACATATCAAATATATGCACAAATTTTCACCATCTTAAGAGCAGGTATATTTTGTACATGTGAATTTGCATGCTATTGGGGATGGTTCTGGGAGCCTATATTTTTTTTGTAATTGTTTATTTTACTTTTCAAAAAATGAACATCATTGTGTTGTTGTTAAGTGCCGTCGAGTCTGAGTCGACTCATGGCGACCCTCTGGATAGCTATCCTAAATTGTGTTCGGTCTTCAGTCAGGAGGCTCATTGTTGACAGACTGGTACCCGTAGCTGCTGTTATTGTATCGATCCATCTCATTGCTGGCCTTCCTCTTTTGCATTGACCTTCTATCTTGCCAAGCATACTGTCTTTCTCTAATGATCTCTCTCTTTGCATGATGTGTCCAAAGTATGAAAGTCGAAGTCTTGTCATCTGAGCTTCTAAAGAAAGCTTAGGTTTGATCTCCTCTAGTACCGACTGGTTTGTTCTTCGGGCAGTCCATGGTATACACAGTATTCGCCGCCAGCACCATAATTCTAAGGCATCAATTTTCTTCCTGTCTATCTTTTTCACTGTCCAGCTTTCACATCCATATGATGTTATTGAAAATACCATGGCTTGAACAAGTCGAATCTTTGTATGGAGAGAGAGACATCTCTGCTCTTGAGAATCTTATCTAGGTCTTTCATAGCCATTCTGCCAAGAGCAATGCGTCGTCTGATTTCTTGACTGCTTGTTGCTTCTTTATTGATAGTTGATCCAAGTAGGTTAAAGTTGTTCACAATTTCAATTTCTTCTCCTTCAACGATGAACCTGTTGATTATGCCAGTTGTCATGATCTTTGTCTTCTTTACATTAAGGTGCAGGCCCATTTTAAGACTATGTTCTTTGATTGTGAGAAGCAAATGTTTCAGATCATCTTCACTTTCAGCCAGTAATGTGGTATCATAACATAACATAACATATGCCATACTGGGTCAGACCAAGGTCCATCAAGCCCAGTATCCTGTTTCCAACAGTGGCCAATCTAGGTCATACGTACCTAGCAGTATCCCCAAGAGAGATACGTTCCACAATGCTTGTATTGGGTCAAGCATTGATATCCTGGGTCCCTTTTTAATAATGGTTTATGGACCTTTCCTCCAGGAACTTGTCCAAACCTTTTTTAAACCCAGCTACACTAACAGCCTTTACTACATCCTCCGGTAACAAATTCCAGAGTTTGATTACACGTTGAATGAAAAAATATTTTCACTGATGAACATTTGCAAGCAACACTGAGAGTGTGTTTTTTCTAATAAATTAAAGCCTAATATTGAGGTCCTTGTTGGTGCAAAACGCTGCCAGCTAAGTAGCCAGAACAAAAACTGACTGAAATGTAAAACTTACACGATAATTACATTCACTTTACACATTACAGTTATAATAAATGGATTAAAATAATTAAATAAAATTTGTAAAGCACTGTGTTCTTATTATGTTGACTTTTTTATTGACTTTTTTCCATTGTAAAAAAAAGTTCAGACAATGCGGCCCACGGGTTACTTTACAAGTCCTCATTTGGCCCTCAAAGCAATTTGAGTTTGAGACCCCTGATCTAGCAGGTTTCAAGGCAAGAAAAAATTATCAGGTATGTAAATTTCTCTGGGATGAAACAGGGAGTAATTCCTCACATATGGGTGACATCACTGACGGAGTCCATGTGGGAATATTCTCCAGCTTCCATAGGAAACTTTTGGGAGGACCATCGTGCATGCGTGCCAGTCTTTCTGCCCGAAAGGAGCCATTTTACCTCAGTCATATTTTTTTTTTGCGGAGTCTGTCAGACATCAGTCTGTCCCCAGAATTTAGTTGATTCCCTTCGGATTGTTTTTGGTCTTTTTTCTGGTCACGTGTTTGTCACTGTCTTCCTGCCTGTTCCTGGGAGCATTGGTGCCTCAGTGCTGTGTTTTTTTTCGTTATTTTGTTTTCTTTTTTGTTTTTGAGCGTGTGTTTTTTTTTTCTCACACCTCTCTGGTTGGCTGGGATGTTGGAGTCCTTTGACTTGTTAGAAGTCATCTACCCCAACATGTGGCTTTTAAGAAGTGCTACTAGTGTGGCCGGACCATCTTCAATGCCTTGTGCCCGACCATGAGCCCGCCACCTGCACTCTCTGCTTGCAGTTGACACGAAAGGGGTTCTGGAATCGAGAAAGTCAGCGGGAATCGCTATTTGCTCCTCACATAGAGGTCTTGCTCACTCTGAACAGAAGGGCCACGGTGCATCAGATTGGCGGCCATCCTTTGATGAAGGTCAGCCACAGAAGGAGTGGACATCTACCCCATCTGTCGAGGGGTGATGCCAAGAGCCTGGACAAGTCCCATGGATGCCGGCATCGAAGCCCACCTTGGTGCAACTCAGAGGGCAAAGGCCAGGAGCAGCTTCTGAAGCTGCTCCGGTGTGAGGAGTTTCCTCCCAAGGACCTGGAGGGCTGTTGGGTGACTCCCGATACTGTCACCATAGTGGAGTCTCCGACAAGGGAGCTGGCACTGAAGACCACAGTTGCTGCCCTGGTTCCCACTATGTCATATTCCAGGATGCTGGCCGAGTGCAGTCTGACTGCATTCCTGACCTTGCAAGCTGCCCAAAGCTTGATGCCCTCGCGTTCCTCAGTATAGAGGGTGGCCCTGTCCACAGTGATTGCCTATCCTTCGGAGGTGCAGCCCATCCTGGAGGCCCATGCTCTCCCTGGCTGGGGAGACAGCTTGGGCAGTCGGGTGAAGTCCCAGAGTCACCCCCCCCCCAGCAGTTCCCCCATCCCCCTTGTCAGACCATCCAGAGCCTCTGACTCTGTCCTCCCCTCCCGACTGCTGGAGATGCCATGAGGAATCACGCTGGCATTTCGATTTCCATACCGATTCAGATGGCTGGAAGACAGAGGAGGAAGAGGAATCCCCGATACCCAAACACCATCAGGACATCCCCTTGGATTACTCTCCACTGTATGAGTGCCGGACGTCTCTACCTTAGGATATATCCTTACAGGAGTTTGTGAGGGACATGACCAAAACTTGCCCTTTAATGTTGAGGCCGAGGAGGAGCCCAGGGTGGACGAGTTGGAGATTCTCCAATATCCTTCCTCTCTCAGGGAGGCTATTACGGTCCCTGTCCACCAGATCTTGGAGTGGCTACTGTTCCGCATGTAGGAGACTTCCCTCACTATGCCACCAGTGATTAGGCACCTGGACTCCATGTTTATGTTTATTGACTTAATATACTGCTAAACGAAAAACATCATAGCGGTTTACATAGTTCAAAACAAAGAAATACCATAAGGTAAAGGAAGAAGAAAACGAAATTACAATGGCGGATAGGAAAGCATACCTAACAGATTCATGCGACAGGACAATAGAGAGGAGAACAGGGAAGACAAGGTCACGTAGAGGGATCAGGGAGGTCAAAGGCAAGGGCAAAGGTGGGTTTTGAGGCTGTTCTTAAAGGTAGTATGTTCCTGCTCAAGCCGGATAGAAGAGAGCAGAGAGTTCCATAGAGCGGGGGCAAGGAAGAAAAACGCAGAGGAGCGGGTGGATTGGAGGTGAGCGCAGGTGGGTGAGGGAAGATGTAAGCGATTGAGATGGAGGGATCGCAAGGAGCGAGATGGGGTATGAAAATGGACAAGATCAGCCAAATACTGAGGGGAGTGGGTGTAGAGAGCACAGTGGAGGAGCACCAGGATTTTAAAGTGAATGCGGAATTTGATGGGGAGCCAGTGGAGACGGATAAGAAGAGGAGTGATGTGATCGCGCATGGAGGAGTGAAAAATGAGTCGGGCAGCAGTATTTTGGATGCGTTGAAGACGGTGAAGTTGCGTGGCAGGGAGACCGGCTAGGACTGAGTTACAGAAATCGACGCGGGATATGACCAGTGACAGAAGGGTAGTAAGTGCCTGTGCAGAAAGAAAAGGCCTGATAGCACGATAGTATCATCAGCATAGCGAAGGTTGTTGATGAGTCTTCCACCAATCTTCACACCTCTATTGTCTTCATACAATCCTGCTTCTCTGATGATTTGTTCTGCATATAAATTAAACAGGTAGGGGGAAAGTATGCAGCCTTGTCTTACACCTTTGCTTATTTTAAACCATTCTGTTTCTCCTTGTTCAGTTCGAACTGTTGCTTCTTGATCAATGTACAGATTGCGCAAGAGAACGATCAGGTGTTCTGGTATACCCATGCTTCTTAATGTGGCCCAGAGTTTCTCATGGTTTACACAGTCAAAAGCCTTGCTATAGTCGATAAAGCACAAATAGATATCCTTTTGGTATTCTTTAGTCTTTTCAAGGATCCATCTCACATCCGCAATGATGTCTCTCATTCCTCGCCCTTTCCTGAACCCTGCTTGCACTTCAGGTAGTTCTTGTTCCAGGTATGGTTGTAGTCTCTTTTGAATAATCTTCAGTAGAATCTTGCTGGCATGTGGGATCAGAGCGATTGTGCGATAATTTCCACAGTCAGTTGGATCACCTTTCTTTAGTATTGGTATAAACACAGATCTTTTCCAGTCAGTTGGCCATGATGTTGTCTTCCATATTTCTTGGCAGAGCCTTGTAAGTAGGTAACAGCTGCATCAGATTGCTGAAATACTTCTATGGGAATGCTATCAATGCCTGATGCTTTGTTCTTTGATAAGGCTTTCAATGCTGCTTCAACTTCTTCTTTCATCACCAATTGTTCCCGATCATAAGGTACAGGTTGAAACGGCTGTTGGTCCACTTGATCTTTATCATATAAAAACTCTGTATATTCCTTCCACCTTTTCTTGATCTTCTCAGCATCATTCAACATAGAACCTTGAGCATCTTGTAACATTCCAATTCGAGGCTGGAACTTTTTCTTTAACTCTCGTAGCTTTAGGAAAGCCGATCTTGTTCTTCCTCTAATAGTTTCTGCTTCTATTTCTTTGCAAGTGTCATTGTAGTACTTTTCCTTGTCCTGTCTTGCTGCACGTTGGAAATCTCTGTTGAGTTCTGCGATTGTCTTTCTTTCTCCTCTGGCTTTAGGTTCTCTGCGTTTCTGGGCAATTTTCAGAGTTTCTTCCGTCATCCATTTTGGCCATTTTTGCTTTTTCACCTTTTGTAGAGACTTCTCGCTATCTTCCAACACAACCTTCTTGATGTCATTTCATAACTCTTCTGGAGCTCTGTCATTTGTATCTAAAGCAGCAAATTGATTTTGCAGGCAGTCTTTAAATTCCAGTGGTATATTCTCAAGGTCATATTTTGCTGCATTCATGAGTGGTTTGCTCATTTTCAACTTTAGCTTGAGTTTGCTTACTAGTAGTTGATGATCTGTACCACAGTCAGCTCCAGGTTTTGTCTTTGTTGATGTTACAGAGCTTTTCCATCGTTGACTTCCACATATGTAGTCAATTTGATTTTTATATAATCCATTCGGTGAAGTCCATGTGTACAGTCGCCGCTTGTGTTGCTGGAAGAAGGTATTTGAGATGAATAGATCATTGGTCTTGCAGAATTCTATCATTCTTTCTCCAGCTTCATTTCTGTTGCCAAGTCCATATTTTCCAACTACTTTGCCTTCTTCTTTGTTGCCAACTTTTGCGTTCCAGTCACCCATGACTATCAGGATATCCTGTTTGCATGTTCTGTCAATTTTAGCTTGTACTTGTTCATAGAACTCTTCAATTTCATTCTCTTCTGCAGGTGTTGTTGGGGCATATACTTGAATTATAGTTGTGTTGATAGGCAATCCTCGTAGACGAATAGAGATTAAGCGTTCGTTGACTGCATTGTATTTCATTACAGTTCTTGAAGTTTCTTCTTTATTATAAATGCAACACCATTTCTTCTTTGTCTTTCATTTCCAGCATAGTAGACCATGTGATCATCTGATGCAAAGTGCCCGATGCCAGTCCATTTCAGTTCGCTGACACCCAACAGATCAAGTTGTACACGTTCCATTTCATTCTTGACCACCTCCAACTTCCCTTGGTTCATGCTTCGTACGTTCCATGTTCCAATATGTAAGACATCTTTACAGCTTCTGACTCTCATTTCATGCGCATGAACATCATTGTAGATATCACAATTGCTCTCTTTGTAACATTTCTTTAATTTTTGAGTATAAACATACATAGAATCTGTGAATCTATTTCATAGAGGGATATAGGTGTTTGTTACATTTATTAAGTTGTTTGTTGTTGAGTGCTGTCGAGTTTGTGTTGACTAATGGCGACTATCTGGATAGTAAGATAAATAATTAGTCCCACGCCAGAGAAAATAGTTAAGCAATGACACAATAATAGATTCTCTGACTCAAATATAAAGGTGGAATGAAAAGATTTTCCTTGAATGAGCTTGACTACAGATAATTGAACAGACCTTGTTTCATTGATTCTGCACTTTTGATTATCTATTTTTAGTAGACATCTTATGGACTGGACTGGACCGATGAGATGGAGAAGACAATGATATCTAGAATGCTCCTTCTACATTATGCTTCATTATTAATTCAGGATCTAAGATTTAAAATGTTAATATTTTAAGAAAAGTTAAAAATTATATTTGAGTCAGTGAATCTATTATTGTGTGGACATTTATAAAGTAGCCTTTATATAAACACTTTTTTTGGACTTTCCACATAAGCTTCCTATTATCAAACTACTCCCAATTTCACATAGGCAGTGGATATAGATAAATTGCTCTTTACCCACCTAATTGGCTTTCAGACTTATCTTCCCCTTGATTTGCTGACTACACTGATCATCTGAATTAAACTTGCCATAATATCTTGTTTAGCTAGACAGCGTATAGCTAGCAGTTGCGAAGTGATTCACTGTTATCCTTGCAAATGTCTCTTTCTAAGCTTAGAGTTCAGGTTAAACTAATGAACAGTTATTAAGATTTTAAAAGGAACAAGAACAATAAACATACATTTTTAAGTTTGAAATAAGTAATCAAAGGGAAAAAACTTCTGAAGAACAATAGGAGAAAAACAGTCCTCAGAAACTGCATTGGTATTGTTCCTTCAGACTTACTTAAATATGTTCTTGCACTGTGATGAGAGAATTCATAGTGATTTCTAATTTCATTTTCTTTAAATTGAAAATGTGACATTTGAAAAGAATAAGTCTTATGACTCATCAAGCAGCCAGCCAAATTTAGAAAACTCATCCCTCTTGCATTCAGTAGCTATGAGTGGAATCCCTTTCTAACTCTCATCCATTCCTTTCTCAGTGGTAATGATAACACTATTGAGGTTTACTATAAGAACCTCGGATAGGCTAAATTCTGTTCAGGTAAAAAAAAAAAAGAGCTGGGGCTGGAAAGAAATGATAAAATAGCTTGCCAAGCCTGCAGTCAATCATTTCTTCTTCATAAAAGACTAATGTTCTCAAGGGACTAGTTCGGATAAAGGTGATGCTCATAAAAATTTCATCCATGGACCAGAACTTTTTCATTTTACTACATAGCTAATCTTGTCCTTCCTGTATTTGTTTCAGTCAGAGGCATCTCAGATAACATGCTTGGGGAGGCTAAGCCTTCACCTGTGTCCCAGGCCCCAACTCGTCTGATTGGCAGTGTAGGCATTTTGGCTGCCACCATTGTGCATAGATCTTCTGCTCTCTGCAGACTTCAGCAACAGCCTACCCCTCACCTGTAACTGTTCACTTTTAGAGTCCAAGATGGGGATTGGGTGTGAATCCAACTCCGTGATATGCCAGAGTTTCGGGTCTTAGATTTGCATAGAGAGTGGCTCTGCTGGGTCCTTTTGTGTGACACGTGTTCCATGTTCCAAAACTCCAGGGGATTGAGGAAGAAGAGGTGTGGGAGGCAGCCCAGTAAAGTAAGTTTGCTGGATGAGAGGGGTGGCAGCTTCAGCCATCACCCCCCAACAATGGAGGATCTTCAGCAAAATTGTGCTTGGGGGCCCTTCATTAAAACTTATGCCACTGAATTCATAACTTTTATGGGGTTTTTTTTGAACAGTCATTAATACCATTTGGTTCAAAAAAGGAATTATTTAGAAAAATAATAATTAAAATGTTCTTTTAAGTAATTTTAATTCTTTACACCATTACATTTTTAAAAAATTGCTATTTCTTTTGTGAAATCTTTTCTGAGCACTTTGTCTGACTAGGACCCTACCTACACCTATCGTGCTCAGCTATTACTACATTTCTTATTGCGGGATGGGGTGTCCCAGCTCCAGAAAGCTTGCACATATCAAACATTTGAAAAATGTTGGAACATATAATATTGGACACTCTTAGGGGTATGTTTACTAAATGGCGCTAACGTCGCAGCAGCGGTATTATCACGCGATAAGTGATGTTATCACGTGATAATGTAACATTATCGTGCGATAACGTCACTTAGCACACGATAACGTGGCTGCGGCGTTAAGACACACTAACGCTGTGAAATCCGGCTCTGAAGGGTAGAATAAGGCTTCCCAGAGGGCGGAAAGAAGGGGTCAATGGGCGAAGAGTGGGAGGGGAGAGGCTCCAGGCACACTAACGCTGTGAAATCTGGGTCTGAACACTAACACCAGTGAAACCCTCGCGTTAAGGCACATTTGCAGGAAAGAGAAACCATTTCAGTCAGCAAGGTACAGCAAAGCCAGGGAAACCCAAAACTGTGATAATAGTGATACATGTGCACGGAACAAAAAGGCAAATAAACATAGAAAATGACCTGAACCACATTTAAAATCCCAATAACCATGCTGGCCAAAAGTGATATTAATGATAAACATAAAGCAACACCACTGACAAAGCTCAAAAAATAAGATATCATGTTTGGAAGGGTCTATTCTCTGTCCCCCTACAAAGTGAATGATCCCACATTGAAATAGTGCTGATCAGGGCTTTTTCACGTCCATATTGGGCAGGTTTGTTATGGCGTGCACATGTGAAGTAACAGCAGAGTGGGCACATAGGAAAGGGCAACTGTACTGATGCTGTAAATTGGATATAGAGGGCTGCAGGTGGCACATGCTGTGGTCCAGCTGGGGCACAGTGCGTGTTAGGCAGATGCCTAGGTGGCACATAGGAATGCTGAAACTGTAAAGCAGCAAGACATCAACTGACGAGGGTCCAACATGGGCATGAGTGTGTGTCCCACAGTGTCACAGGGGAGATTACCCAGCAGGTACCCCCAAGGGCACATAACATTGGCAGGTGGTGTGGGGGGGGGAGCATGCATGTCCATGTAGGCACCCCTACCCAAGAGCCCACAACATAGGCAGCTGCCTAGCAGCATACTGGATGGCCTGGGACTGCACACCACCAGCACCACCAGCATAATTGCATGGCAGCATGTTGGCGGAGGGGTGCTGGTGGCAGAGGGGGCAGTGGCATCTGCCCACAGCAGACCATGGCCTAGCCCCGTTTAGGTGGGTGCCGTGCAAAGCAACAGACAGGGTCTGTCTGACAAACAGTCATGGTATCCCCAGGGAATGCAGTACACCCAGCCAGTGTGTTCATGAGCAGAAGATCACAAATTCAAGTCCCAGCTGGGGGTCCTGCCAGCCCAGTCCCCATATTTTACCCAGTACTAAACCATGGTAATAAAGACGGAACCTTTATTGCAGATAAAATAAACATGCCTGAAACACCTATATTTTACCCTACAGAGCACAGACACCATAAACATGTGCAATCCCTAGAGCAGAGTTTCCCAACTGCCGTCCTGGAGGGCCAAATACCATTCAGGTTTCATGCTGTCCCTAATAAATATGCCTGTGCTGCATTAGTATGTGCCGCCCCGATTGTATGCAAATGTATCTCATGCATATTCATTAGGGACAGCATGAATACCTGAACCATGTTTGGCCCACCTGGACCGGAGTTGGGAACCTCTGCCCTAGAGCAGCGGCCAACAGGGGCATAAACACCCACACCCACAGGCTCCACTTTCCAAAGCCTCATATGGAGTCAGCCTAAACTTGGGAATACGTTACACATGTATCAAAAGGTTGCTATGATTAATGGCAGATAGCAATTCCTAAGTTAAGCACAATTTGCTGATAGAGCTGCATCATAGCAACCTTTCTGATATCTGTGGAGTGTGTTTCAGTTTTGGTTTCTGACAGTGTTTACCACCCCGGGGAGTGACCCCAACAGTATTGCATACCATAGCCATGCCTGCACTGTGCCCAGGACTGGTGTGGTGGCCAGGGCTGCCAAAAGCTTCTATATTTGCACAATGCTGGCATAGGTGTGGGAGTGTGTGTCTCTCTATCCAGTGTGTTGTGGCTGCCTACACCTTACTGAGCCCACACTGCTTGCACTGTTTCCAGTGTTAGCCTGTCAATATGCATAATAAGAAGCAAGGTACTATGGGTATGGCCCGGACAGGATGCATCTGCACAGGGTATAGGGCAATGGCAGGGACATTGTAGTGCCCGGCCACCACCTGCACAGACAGGGTGGCCACAGCATGTCCTGCTGGGAGGTCACTCTCACCCTGACTGAGCAGTGACCACAGCATGGCTAGGTTTCCCCATAGTGTTATATAGTATTTCTCTCAAGTGATATTTATGGGTTCTTCTTTCTGGGCTCATTCACTGATTTATCTGCTTGGTGTGTGTGCGTGCGCGTGCGCATCTCCTCCAGGAACATGCACTATGGCCTAGCTAGCAGACTGTCTGCGGTTAGTATGTGCATTGCTGGAACACCTTACAGGGTGCAGTGGCTGGAGACTCACTGTGCTTGCTGCTGGAGAATGTCAGATAGTGGTGGGGGGCAGCTGAGCATTTGCAGGCCTACTGTCTGTCTGTCTGCCATTGCCTTATGGATGTGTACAGATCTGCATTGACTGCCCTGTAGGGTGCCTTTTCCCCAGCAGGACTGGGGTTGATGGTCCCCTCTACTGCCACCATTGCAGGGATGTAGAATGTGGATCTGTTGGTGGGAGATCCTGTCCCCCCCACCCTGATCCCCAGAGGGTGGTGCTACATAATCCGCTTATGGGTCTAAACACCCCCCTTCACTAAAATCATGTGACCATGGTACCCACACAGGATATGCACTATTCTGGATGCATCATAATCCAGAAGGGCTAGACATGGCTGGGAAATATGGATGGACACAGGTGTATCTGAGGTGTGTCTGCAAGGACTACCTATCACACACTAGCACTGATGGCGACCTGCAGCATAACCTATCTCAGCTAAGACAGGTGCTGCGGACCTGGTGCTGGGCGCCCCACCTCGCCCTCAGGGTGAGCACAGTACCCGCACAATGTGACGGTCTGTAGCTACTCTGTGCCTGTAACACACACGGTCAGTTCTCCCTACCAGGCTGAGGTGCTATGGGGTGCACACGGTCAGTTCCCCTTACCAAGCCGAGGTGCTGTGGGGGTGCATACCCCATCTTGTGATCATCTGTAGACTGCTGATCTGCATGTGCAATGAATCATGGGTACGGGTGGGTTTACCCTATCCTGGTAACCACAGCAGACAGGTTGTGTGGTGACCTGCAGTCTTTCTGTAGCCAGCCAGTGGTGTGTTAGTAGCTATAGAGATGTAGCCCACTGGTTGCTTCACTGATTGTGGAGGCAGAGGTCATGGGTTTGATCCCACAGTGGTGTTATTTGATAGGGCTGTCTGAGGCATTTCCTTTTTTAATTTAAATTAGTGCTGCCAGCAAAAACACCCTCACAGTACTGTAACCTTAAGGTGCCTCATAAGGCGCCCTATAAAGCGCCTTATAAGGCGCCCTATAGGGAACATTATAAGGTGCCTTGGCGGACAGTGCACTTTATAATGTGCCCTCTGGAGTGCCTTATAGGGCACCTTATGCGGCACCTTTGGTTACGGCACTGTGAGAGTGTGTTTGCTGGCAGCACTAATTTAAATTAAAAAAGTAAAAGTGATTTAAAGTAAAGGGTAATGCCTCAGACAGCCTTACTTATTAAGCCCACTGGGGGATCAAACTCATAACCCCTGTTTCATCAGTCAATGTATTAACCATTGTGCTACACCTCTGTTGCTGTGGTTGTAGGTCAGTGCGCCTAATTAAGGCTAATGCGCGTTAACGTGCCACGGCTCCGTCTATCGCGCGATAACAGACTTTATCGTGCGATAAGCTGAAATGCTACCTTAAGACCGGAACGCCCACTCCTTTTATGGCATTCTTCACATTATCGCTGGAGTTAATGCCGGTAACATTAAGACGGTTTAGTAAACATACCCCTTGGTATATCATAGCATATTATATTATAATGAACATAATGTTTTATCGCATTAGTTGAAATTTCAATATCAATATTTTAAAATGTTTCCAATATTTATAAATGTCTTCATATGGATTATTCAGTCACTTAAAATATCTTGGCTTAAGTGTTGCCTTCTTCTCTGATACACAGTGGATCAGACACTACCATGTCACACTGTTCATGCATTTTTGACATCCTCTACATATCATCTTCATTTTATTTCTTCTAGGGAAACAGGCCAGTTTCAGCTCAGCTGAAATTTCAGGGAGGTCAGAGCACACTGTGTTATCACTGAGGCTGTTTAAAGCTGCCATGCTATTGATTTATGCTAGTGTTCACTTTGTTTCTTGCTGGTCAATTCTTTATTAAGTTTAATATCGTACTTGGTACTCGGAAATTTACACAAGGAATGTTTGGATAACCTTGGGCTAATTTCTGTATCAAGGAAGGAAACTAGGCATCATGCAATGCCCACATACTGTACCTCTTTATCAAAGAACCTTGGGCTTTTCTGATGCTTTGTGAACCAAGTAAATGTTCTTCTTTAAGATTGTACAAATTCAATCATTTTGCTTTTAAGATGACTAAATGACTACGATAAGAAACCAGTGCAAAGAGATACCCCCACCCCACCCAAAGTGCTGCCTTTGAAGAACACACTTGCAGTTGTGATCACTGTAAAATACAGTACAAGAAAACAAAGAACTAGCAATATAGAACACCATCTCGAGTAATGAACTGTGAAAATCTGTAGATCCAGGGCCAATGCAAGGATATTTGGCACCTAGGCAAACCTTCAGCTTTACCCGCACTCTCCCCCTGGATAATTAAACTCAACAATCATGATCATCCCAAAAACACCCCTCCTGCAACAATCCTATAAATATGCTTAACTGGACATCATACTTTAAAGTATTAACCTTTGCTTGGTGTGTACTGTTTATGTGCTTCTTCTCCCTGCTGGCAGAAGTATGTGATGTGCTGATGGCTCTTTGAGTTTGTGTGGCTGTCAAGATCTGTTGTTTTGTGTTGACTACTGCTGCTCTTGTTTCTCTTCAGAAGCTTCTGCTCTAGTTGAGTGCCTAATGGTTGAGCTGGCCCTATATAGACCTGGACTGGAACCTCACATCTAACAGTGAGGTCTTGAGAAGGTCACTTCACTTTCCTATATCAAAATTGGATTTTAACTCTCAGATTGAAAACTGATTTTTTAAAAATGTGGAGGCTTAAGATATTCACAGGGCTATTACAGTTATGCCACTCTCACTTAGCACATCACATATCATGTTCTCATTATTGACTCTGGTCTATATAATGCTTTTTAAAAATCAATTTTCAGTTGATTTGATAAGTTGCTATACCACTGAATAAAGAAGTATTTTTATGTGAAGGGACTTTCAAGTGCATTGTAATGACAATTTTTAATATAGGGATGCAAATCTAGAAATAATGTATACTAGCCTGCATGTTGAAAACAAATACCACCCAAAAACTTAAATCTTTGCTGATTTTTGCCTGTAGGAGAACACATTTTATAAGCAAAGTGCACTAGTCTACACAGCAGCAAAAATTAACAGACAAAATCTGTATTAACATTTCGTTCACAAATCTGGAAGTGCAGAATGGCATAGGTCCAGTGAGGTATTCCCAAGGCAATATAGTTTGCTACGCTTGCTTCTAAAAAAAGGATAAGCATCTGTATGCATCTGCTTGCATAGTACATTTGATTTTGCCAAATTATGAATTTGTTTTGAAATAGAACTAAATGAGCAATCGACAGATAGAAAGAGTTTACAGATGTTTCAAATAATCATACCCGAATAGGCATTTAAAGTGTCTTCTAGGTTGGAAATATATCAAATATGTTTGCTAGTTTAGGAAACACAGTGGGGGTCATTCCAAGGCATGTCTAACATCCCCACTACGGGGAAGTTAGATGGGAGCGGGGAAGGGGCAGATTGGGGGCGGCATTAGGGCAGGCAGTAGGTGGTCGTCGGCCCCGGATGTACAGGGCCGATTCCAATGTCAACCCTGTACATCTGGGCCTGACAGCTTGGACGGGGAACTTATTCCACCTCCAAAGTGGAATATGTTCCCTAGTCGGGTGCATCTGGCAGGCCCGGGGCTGGGAAGCGGCGGGAAGTGGCAGAGGAGCTTCCCCGTAGCCCCACCCTGGGCTTAAGAGGCCAGATCAAGGATCAGACTTTAGGGAAGCACCTTTGCAGCTGGCGGCTGGGGATCGCGGCTTTACAATGGAGCCGCGGTGCCATGGCAACCGGATGCCATGGCACCACGGCTCCATTGTAAAGCCCAGACTGAGTTAGTCAGGCAAGGCCTGTACGTGCAGGCCAGGCTGAATCGTGGTCCTGGCCTGCACATACAGGCCTGTTCACAATTCTGATCCCGTGTGGCTAGATGTGCCCTATGGGATCAGAATTCCGACCAGACACAGAGAGGGCCAGGATGTACACTACAGAATCGGGCCCAGTCTGTTTATTTCAGATATGCCCTAGATATAAAAAATTGAAAATATAAGGATGCAATGATCTCTATTTTTCTGTAGATGATATGCATTGTGAGGGTTATTTTAGAAACCTTATTTGCGCTTTTAACATGGATACGGCGACAGAAAAATGTGAAAGCTGCAGCCATGAATAAAACATGATTTTGCAAAGGCTGCAAGATACACACTTTTCATCAAGCATGTCAATTTTTGCACATCTTTCTGGGTAGTATTAAGGAGACATTTTGGGGTGTGGCCTGAGTGGTGTTGGTACCTGCATGTCTATGATATATTTCACATAGGCCAGCAACATGCAGGGCAGATTGTTTGAACATGACAATTTACACCTGCTACAGTTTAAATCATGAAGAAGCATAGAACTTTGATGTCTTTTGATGTTGGTGACTGCTTATGGTGTTGGTGACTGGAGGAGCTTGGCAGGTGAGTTTTTGGCTTGACTATCATCGGTGTCAATGTAGATGCCATTTGAGTTACCATTTGTTTCCCTGCAATCTATCCTGAACCTTTTCCAAACATATCCTCCTTCCCCTTTCCAAGACTACTGTACATTCCTAATCCCTGATCCCTCCCCATCCATGCCAGTCCCATACTCCTGGTGTCCAACCTCCTGGCACTTGTTGTGTCAGTTTTCTTGTTGCACGGTTACTTGGTGTCTGCTGTTGGTTTGTGCCTTAGTGTTCCCTACATCCTCCGTTTCTCTGTGTGGTTCTCTGCTGCCTGTCTGAGTGTCCCTCAGTGTTCCCTACAGCCTCTGTTATTTCTGTGTGGTTCCCTGCTACCTGTTTGTGTGTATGTATCAGTGTGTAGAGTGTGTATGTGTGTCTATGTGTGTAGGTGCATTTGCAATACTTTAGATGTTGGTAGTAGGAGCTACTGGGTGCTGATGGAGGGAGCACCTTCCCTGGGCAACACTCCCCCCTTGCCCAACATCAGCCCAATTGTACAACCCCCAACCCCCTCCCTCATGGCACCCATCCCCAATCTGTCCCCATAAGGTAGCCCTCTGCCCATTCCCATCCCTCCACAGCAAAACCTTCTTTCCTTCCTCCATGTTAAGGGGCATATATGATCAGAGGGTCATTTCTTCACACATCCTTCCCTGTCCCCTTCCCTCATTACCTTACCCTCCACCCTCTGCTCCTGACCCTCACTATATTGGCATGATGATGTGCTGGATGATGTCTCACTGCTCTCTGAGGAGCTGTCTGAGACATCATCCAGCACACCAGAGTGTTGGGAGGGGTAAATCAAAGGGGTACCCCCCTCCTTACATGGAATACAGGTTCCAAAACGTGGGAAGAAGGTGAGGTTGCCTGGACAGGTTGTTGCACCAATGTGCCTGAGCTGGTGATAGTGGAGGTAGAGAGTAGAGGTGTCCTCCTCTTTCGCACATGTACAGACTGAGGCACCCCTGGAAACTGTCAAACATTCTGCTGTGGCAGTTTCTAGAGGTGCAGGTGAGCCCATGGCACATTGCTGCATGAAGTGACACATGTCCCTACAAAAATCCTTGATCTTCTTAATGAGGATCACTGTTGCCTCCAGCTGTCTTTCTTGCAGGTGACCCTTTCACTCCTTGAAGGTCAGCCATCTTCTCTTCAGCTCAGGTTCCTCTGCTCATTGCACCTGGAGTTTTACATTCTGCTGCAGCAGATATTTACCACAGTGCAGAAGATGATGACTCTACCAACTGGCACTAGAGATATCTGGTTCACAGCTGTCTCTGTGCCATCCCCAGACTCCTGACCATCATCAAATGGAGATGGAGGTAGAAGCTGTATGTCACCCCCCTTGAAGCCATCCTCTGTCTCTACTTGGGCAATGACATGGCGCTCACACTCAGCATCTTGATGTCCCTCTGCTTTGGAAACCTGATCTCCAACATCTGCCTGGGTGCCACCCTTTTCCCAGGCTTCCATGGACTTTGTTGTGGGCTGCTCTCAAAGGGTCTTTCCACTGATGTCTGTGCTGCAGACATCCAGTGAATCTCCAGCCTTGTCCTCTCCTGTATATAGGAAATAAAACATAAAGACAGAAAAATGATGGCATATAGAGACCATATGGCCTATCCAGTCTGCCCTTTCAAACCAACTACTATGCTTTACAGTTCCTTTTTGCCCTTAGACATCTTCTGAATTTGCCCTAGGCTTTCATGAATTCAGATATAATCCCTGTCTCTACTACCATTGGGAGGCTATTCCACACATCTACCACTCTTTCCGTGAAGAAATATTTCCTCAAATTATTCCTTAGATTATCCCCTTTCACCTTCAGAGCTTTCTTTCAATTAAGAAAGGCTCTCCTCTTGTGAATTTATGTCATAGAAATATTTATTTTATTTAACAACTTTTATATACTGTCTTTCTACAATCCAATGTATTATTTATTTATTACATTCTCTTATATACTGTGCTATTCTGCATCAGTGTGGTTTACATTGAACAAACTGAAATTACATTGAACATGGCATTATAACTTGGAGATAACTATTTTACAGGGAACATGGGCTATGGAGGGTTAAGTGGCTTGCCCAAGACCACAAGGAGCACCTGTGGGACTAGAAACCCCAGTCCTTCTGGCCCAAGGTTGCTGTCCTCTAGTGGGATTTGAACCCCTGACCTTCTGGCCTGAAGTACCTTGCCCCAACCACTAGGCCACTCCTCCTCCTCCACTCTGTCTGATCTTCCCTCTTCCACCTTTCCTCCAAAGTATACATATTGAGATATTTAAGTCTGTCTCCATATGCCTTATGATGACTACTGGCCATTTTAGTAGTTGCCCTCTGTACTGACTCCATCCTGTTTATATTCTTTTGAAATGCACACAGTAGTCCAATTGAAGCACTATGACCTACTTCCTACTGTCCATTCCTCTTCCTATGCACCCAAGCATCCTTTTGGCTTTTGATGTCACCTTTTCTAATTGTTTAGCCACGTTAAGATCATCAGAAACAATCAATTCCAGGTCCCACTCTTCTTTTGTGGACAGAAGTATCTCTTCCTTTGATGTTTGCAGCCCAAATGCATAACTCTACATTTTTTACAGTAGCATTAAATCTCAGCTTCAAAACCATTCTTCAAGCTTCACTAGATCCATCCTTATATTATGGGTATCTATGCTATTGTGGATTTTTGTAGCATTTGCAAAAAAGCAAGCCTTGCCCAATAGTCTTTCTGCAATAGCACTTACAAAAATGTTAAAAAGAATCAGACCAAAGAGTGATCCATGTGGCACACCACTAGTAGCATCCTTCAGAGTGAACTCCATTTACCTGTACCCTTAACCAGTTTCTAACTCAGTCGGTCACTTTAGGGTCCATCCCTAGGGTGCTTAATTTATTTAGACATCACCTCTGTGGATCAGTGTCAAAGGCTTTACTGAAAAATTAAGTATATTTGTATCACATCTAGAGCTCTCTCTCTCGGTCCAACTCTCTGGTCATCGAGTCAAAGAAATTAATCAGATTTCTATGACAAGATCTGCCTCTAGTAAACCATGCTGCCTCAGATTCTGCAACCATTGGATTCCAGAAGCTTCACTATCCTCTATGTTGGAGGTGTTTCCATTCATTTACTCACCACACAGAGGTAAGACTAACTGGTCTGTAGTTCGCAATCTCATCCTTATTTCTGCTTCTGTGTAGATGGACTACATGAGCCCTTCTCCAGTCCTCTGGGATGACTCCTGACTCTAGTGAAGCACAGAAAATGTCACACAATGGAGCAACCAGAATGCAATCATTCACTATGTGCAAGTTATATGTCCACCCATTGTGAGATTAGCAATGCACACCCATCGCCACATAGATATCCCTTCTGGTACAGATGTGCACAGTTTGTGAATGAGAATGGCATTCTCAATAGTGCCCAAAGTCCGTATAGTATAAGCACTGCCCATAATTACTGGTACCATTCAAGTGATAAGGCCAAGTTTATGTGCAGATTCACCATGGAAATGCTCTGAAAGAGTGCCCTCCAGTGCCATATACTCTACATGTACATAGCAAGCAATATGCTTCCCAGTGCACATTGGCAGTTGCTGCTGCCAGAGAACTGGATGAAGAGGCTTCCTATGAACACATCCCAATATCATATACATACCAATGCACAAACAGTCCATGCATTCATAGTGGCCCCAACTCTGGACAGATGATGCACACTGTCGAGGAACAGACAAGAGGGGGAAAAGCTGTAGGCCATGAGAGTGATGATGAGCCTGATGCAGAGCCCAAATGGACAAGACAGAGATGATTACCATTCACTCACTACCATAGCAGAAGGCCCAGTGAGTGTCTATCTGTCCCTTGGAGTCCCTGTCCAAATCAGTTGTTACATCATTAGAAGTCATAGGGTGCTATCCTGAAAATTGCCTGACTACTGAAGCAAAGCATTGTGGGTCATGACTTCAGTACACATAGTGTGATATGAAAGAGACATTATCAGAGCATCAACCTGACCATTGCAGTATTCCAGTTGTAGGGAAGTGATACAGCATCATGGCATGCCAGCAAGATGCAATGAGAACAGTGGTCCAACTCACCCACTGAACGCACTCCTGGAAAGGCATGAGGCAAATATTCCCATGATGGATAAAGTCTTTGAAATGAGCTTTATAGGTGACTGCATACCCAAACATTACGCCCAAGTGGAGGGGGTGTAGCACCAATAGGTGGCAAAGCATACAGGGAAAGGCAAGAAGAGTGTAGGAATGTGTGCTTTAGATACACACCATATTCCTGAGAAGCTCTGGAGGAGTCCATGTCTCCAACTCCCCTCACTGTCTTTTCATCTACAATCTGTATAACCTATCACTCTAGGTTCCTGAGAGACTACAGCTGTCCATCTGAACTTGCCTATATTTATTATTTTTATTTTATTGAACGGTTTTATATACCGCCTTTCAGAAAAATCAAAGCAGTTTACATAGAACAAAACTTGAACATTACATTGAAACGTATTCAAACAATTGAAATTACAGTGAACATTAAATTGTATATAATAAAAATGGTAATTTGAGGGTTACACCAGAGATTTTTAAGTCTGTCCCCGTATACTTTATAATGAAGACCAATGACCATTTTGGTAGCCATCCTCTCCACCGACTCCATTCTGCTTATATCCTTTTAAAGGTGTGGTCTCCAGAACTGCACACAATGCTCCAAATGAGGTCTTACCAAAGACTTATACAGAGGCACTATCACCTCCTTTTTTCTGCTAGCCATTCCTCTCCCTATGCACCCAAGCATCCTTCTAGCTTTTGCTGTCATCTTTTCTACCTGTTTAGCTACTTTAAGATCATCAGACACAATCAGACCTAGGTCCCACTCTTCTTTAGTGGACAAAAGTACTTCACCCCCTATACTATATCGCTCCCTTGGATTGTTGCAGCCCAAATGCATGACCTTATATTTTTTAACATTAAATCTCAGCTGCCAAATTCTAGACCATTCTTCAAGCTTAGCTAGATCCCTCCTCATGTTATCTACACCTTCCTGGGTGTCTACTCTATTGCAGACTTTGGTATCATCCGCAAAGAGGGAAACCTTACCCGACAGCCCTTCCACTATATCACATAGGGGCTGAAACTTACAAGTATGATTAGGATTTGTCTCGACCCTGCCCTCTATCTTAAGACAGTATGAGGGCCTGAACTGAGGGACCTTAAAACCTGTGATCTACAGATTTCCTTACCTTTAGATCAGAGACAGATCCTTTTAGTTCTTGCAGATGTAGGGCTCAGAACCAGGGACAAGGGTGCACAAATGTTTAATGCCTGGCTACAACAGATTATATTCAAGCAGCCTTTGAGAGCAGTGAAAAGCAGTGTTGTGCTTATCAACCTTTCCTCAACATAACACTGTGGGCTGTTCCTAAAGCTGCAGAATTGTCTCCCAGATCACTGTATTTATTTATATTTATTTATTTATATTTCTTATATACCGCGCTATTATAATCAGTGCGGTTTACATTTTAAACAGAACATACAAGAATGTAAGCAAGTTACATCAAGTTTTTTACATTGAACAGGGAATGTAAACATGGAGTAAAAACGAGGTAGAAACTATGTACATATTATAAAATTATAATGCTCTTACAGATAAATAAATATGACCTTTGTCTAGAGGGTTGGCTAGATGGTCAAGGAGATCAGTGGGAGAGATAGTGGTTATCTATAGGAAGATGATCTGAGGGACGGGTTAAGGCAGGGAGGTGAGGTGGGGGCCTTGTAAATGTCGGGAATGCTGTCAGGATAATATTGTAGGAACAGGTGATGTTTGAGGGCTTTACGGAATAGTGCCAAATTTGAGCTGGCCCGGATTTCTGCTGGGAGGGCGTTCCATGCCATAGGTGCAGCAATGGAGAAGGCTCTACTTGCTGTTGATTTCTTACATTTTACCAACACTTTTGGGACTTCAAGTTTATTCAACGAAGTAGATCTCCTAGTTCTATTGTCTGGTGTGCTGTTGAGGAGATCGCTGATGGGTGTGTGAGTAAGATTCTTACATGCCTTGAACGTCATGACAAGAGCCTTGAAGAGGATTCTGGCCCGCAGCGGGAGCCAGTGTAGGTTCTTTAGAACTGGCGTTATGTGGTCTAATCTTGAAAGCCCTGACAGTGCACTTGCAGCTGAGTTCATGGCAAGGTGTAACGGGTTAAGAGTCGATTGTGGGAGTCCCAGTAGGATAATGTTGGCAAAGTCAAGGTGTGGGATGACTAAGGCTTGGAAAATTGAGCGGTAGTCAGGGAAATCAAGCAGTGGGCGGAGATGGCGTAGTGATCGGATCTTGTGATAGATTGCTTTAGCTGTGTTTGTAACATGTGCTGACATGTCAAGCCGCTGGTCGAGGGTGATGCCCAGGTAGCGAATTGTAGATTTGGACTTTAGTTCAATGTTATTGACTAGAAGAGAGGGAGGTGGCGTGAACTTCTGGTTCCGTGAGATAAATAGTACATCTGTTTTACTATGGTTAATGTGGAGATTTTGAGAGAGGAGCCAATCTGCTACAGCTTCAAAACATCTTATAATTGGAGTAAAATCTGGTTGATCGATTTTAAATTGAAGGTACATTAAGATGTCATCTGCATATGCAAGGCATTGGACATTGAAGGAGCGGATTAAAGCGCAGATGGGCTGCATGTATATATTAAACATTAATGCCGAGAGGGAGGAACCCTGGGGTACACCTTGCTTTAGTGAGAATGGTTCGGAGGTTTTGGAACCTGCTCTGACTTGTTGCGATCTGTTACATAAATAGGATTCGCACCATGCTAGCGCTGAGCCTTGCAGACCTTTATCTTTGAGGCGATCTAGAAGTGTTTCGTGGTTCACTGAATCAAAGGCAGCTGCTATGTCTAAAAAAATGAGGACGAATCCATGGTTGATATTGTCAGTTCCTGTGATTAGGTTGTTGAAGAGGGTTGTGAGGATGGTGTCCACTCCGTGAGCTTCCCTGAAGCCGTGTTGGGATGGGTCCAGTGGCGCGACTGTATCAACATGGTGTTGGATTTGCCGTTGGACTACCTTCTCCATAATTTTGGCAAGCAGTGGAATGCTCGAGATTGGCCGGAATGACTCAACTTTAGATGGATCAAGTTTACTATTCTTTAACAGAGGGCGGATTGAAGTGTTTTTTAAGCTTTGAGGGAAGGATCCTGTTATGAATGATTGATTCAAAATTCTGCATATAAATGGACTGAGGTCATGGCGCAATTCTTTAATCCAACTAGCAGGGCAAGGATCATTGGGGGCAGTGGTGAGGTTAATAGATGTGATGATATCTGCAATTTCTTTGTTGGATACATTGGAAAATGATAGTAATGGGGTTGGTTGTGGATTTAATTTCAATTCATTTTTATTATTTATAACCCGGCTATCCTGTGACTAGTAGTCGGTTCATAGCAATGCAGACAGAATTATGTCACACAAAAACAATTATAATGTACAACAAAAATAAAACCCTGCATTAATTAAAAACATTACTATAAAATAATGATTTCAGTTTCTTCCGAAATGTGAGCTAGTTAGATTCCTGATACAGACATCGAGGAAACAGTTCCTAATTTTCGGACTAACAGTTAACAAAAAGCATTTTATAGTCAGTTATTTCAATGATTTTAATAAGGGAATATTTAATAAGCCTCGTTCATTAGAACACAAGTTCTGCCAGCTAGATAAGGCTGCAAAGGAAACTTCGAGTACATATTATCCCACATATATAGCATCCTAAAAACTAAAGAAAGTATCTTAAACTGAATGTGATATTTCACAGAGAGCCAAAGCAGTTCACCTAGGACTGGGGAGGTATGATCACACCGCCCCAGGGCAGCTGTCAGTCTCGCAGCAGAATTCTGTGCCAACTGCATTGCACTTAGAACATTGTTAGGTAGCACAGCATATATCGCATTACATACAGTAATCCCTATCTGATCATGCAAGGCATCTCCTAGCACTACGGAAGCACTCTGGATCCAGCATATGCCATAATTTCCATACAGAGCGCAGCTTAAAATAAGCATTACGCACCACCTGCTGTAACTGCGATTTAAGAGTCAGACCTCAGTCGATCAGTATTCCCATGTAGTGGATTTCTTCCTCACCGAGACAGCCTGCCCATCCAAACATATGTTTTCAGGAGGCTTGTAGTTTTTACCTTTACATACTAGCAAAGCCTCAGTTTTTCTAAAAATAATAGCAGCCCAATGTTGGTGCAGCAATCTAAAATTACATCTAACTTGGAAATCCTCTTAAGTGATTGTACGTGTTGTGATTTTATATGGAGAAAATAATAAAATATCTTCAGCATAAAGTTGAAAGAAATATTCAGTTCTCTCAGCCTGCAACATATCGAAATCATATAAATGTTAAATAGAGAAGCAGGCAAGAAGGACCCTTGAGAGACACCAGAATCTACTGTAACTTACACCACTGTGATAGATCATTTTTACCCAACCATTTTAACACGGTACCACCTGTGCCCAACTCAGCCAATCTATGTAACAGTATCTGCAGACGAATGGTATCAAATTAAAGACTCATCTGTTCCACCTCTACTATGACCATGTAACATAACTGTATTCTTCCACAGGTTGACCAGTCACAGCACAGTCTACTCTTACGTTAAGCCCTTAGGAAACAGGTTTATGTGAGATAGTTCCCCCATTTGCTCTCCAAGTTGACAACCCTGTTCAATGTGAAACGTTAAAGTTCTTGTTCTATGTAAACCACACTGATTTCTAAAGAGTGCAGTATATAAAAATAAATAAATAAATTATAAAACAAATGCAGCTTTTAAATCAACAAAAATCATCATATAAGCCTTCGGAATGTTATCAAACCCATACAGAGTTGTATCCAAAAAAATTATGAGCAGTCCCTCAGTACTATGATTTTTTTCTCGACTCATGTTGCTAATCATCCAGTAGATTATTCTGCTCTAATAAATTGTCCAACTGTTGATGAATCACCAGTTCCACCAGTTTGCCTAAAAATGGTAGCTGAAATGTCTCTTCCAGTTACAAAGATACAGCATGACCTGGAAAACTGCAAAGTTTAAAAACAGCAAGTTGGAAATGAGATGGCATTTCAATTTCACCTTTTTGTTAATGCTGGACATAGTGATGCACATTTAAGCTCAGTTGTAGGGTGCCATCTGGGAATGAGGTATGAACAAAGGCAGGCAAAGATTTATTGAATGATTCACTTGAGGTTTTAACAATGGGCAGGAAACATTATCCAGTGGACAAACATTGCCTTGGAAGAAAAGGCTGGCAATCTACTTCCAATGATACATTGCCAAGAAAACCCAGAGGTAGCTGGGTTGCTATGATTCAACACTGACTTGATGGCACTAAAACCCCCCAATAATCAATGAAGCTGCAAGACCAAACTATTCCACTAAAAAAGCTTTCAAAAAACTATCAGAACAATGGTATACTTATGTAACAACAAAAAAACATTCCAAAGGCTTGAGAGGAAATGGAGGTCTTCCAAAACCCATGAAAGCAAGGAACTTTATAACCCAGCATTAAATACCTATAAGGAGGCAATTCAGAGGGCAAAGAGAGAATATCACTCTTCTGTACTAAATAAGGCCATCAACGGCCCTAGGGAACCTTTTGAAATAGTAAAGATCCTAACAAAGTCCCACACAAACCTGTCAAATAGCACCCCCATCAAACCACAGACCATAACAGACTACCTACTGTAGCTTCTAAATTAAAAAGCAAAAACAACCCATTAGGTTTCATCTGTAATGACTCTCAAATCCATTCTAATAAACGGTCCATATTCCATCCCATAAAGGAAAAACAACTACTAGAAACAATAACCAAAATCAGCACTACAGCATCTCACCTTGATCCATGTCCAGTCTCCTGGATAAAAGCAACCAAAACCGAACTAGCATCTACAATACTCAACAACGTCAATCACTCCCTCACCCAATGAGTTATGCCAGACTCCCTGAAACTATCCATCATTTGTCCCTTACTTAAAAACATATCCCTCAACAAAGATGATCCTACCTCTTATTGCCCAATAGCAAGCATTCAGTTTTTAGCATAAATTGAAAAAGTAGTTCAAATACAATTACAAGACTTCATTGATCTCAATGCTCTGCTTGATACCCACCAATATGGTTTCTGCCCCATCATGGTGTCGAAACCCTCCTCTTAGTTTTATTTGATACACTCATCTGTGGACTGGACAACCCAAATCAAACCTTCATAATGATCTTCTGGATATCTCCTCTGCATTTGACAGTGTTAACCACACTATCCACCTGGCTAGACTAGTAAGATTAGATATCTCTGGAACAGCTTTAAATTGGTTCAAATCTTACATATCTAATCACCGCCAATTTGTAGAAATCAACCAAGAGTCATCTGTGACATTCCCCCAAGAACAGGGTATTCCCCAAGGCTCGGCCCTTTCAGCATTACTATTTAATCTATACATCCAGCCTATTTGCACAATCTTCAAAAAATACAATATCAAATTTCACATCTATGCCGATGACATAATGGTATATGCCCCAGTTGATATGAAAAATCCTCAATACAACAGCATTACTGATGGTATAACTGAAGCAGAATCGTGGCTAAATGCTAACAACATGCAACTAAACCCCAAGAAAATAGAAATCTTATTCATGACTAGAACCCAGAGCTTCACGCCCCCCTCTACCTTCAAATTGCATAATATCGAGCTGCCATTCAAACAGGAGGTAAAGTACCTAGGTGTCATTATCAACAAGGCACTCACTATGACTGCCCAAGTCAAACAAACTGCTAGGACAATATTCTTCAAATTAAAAACCATACAGCACTTCCAACCAATTCTGGAAACAAATTACTTCAGAATGGTAGTCCAAGCTTTGATCACCCCTCACTTGGAATACTGCAACAGCCTCTTACAACAGTCACACAAAACTTAACCCAGTACCTACTCAACATATCCATCACAATCCATCATAACACTTCAAATCTCTTACAGGGTCTACCTAAAAAGACAATTCACACGCTTCAACTTGCACAAAATGTAAGTGCTAGGATTATTTCCAAAGCAAGCCTTACTGACCACATCAACCAGATACTCTATAACCTCCATTGGTTCCCCATTGCTTCCAGTTAAATACAAAATGTTAGTCACAACTTTTAAACTACACAGCAATATCTCCCCTTCCTACCTATCAACTCTGATCCAACCACAAGCTGATGTCAGAATGAGAAGAAAATGTACAGTGGACCTCCTATCCATACCTCCCTCAGCAAGGAAAACCAAGAAGGCTACCAGCAACAGAGCCTTCAGGTACTCTGCCCCAACCCTCTGCAACTCTCTCCCTGACTCTATCAGATCAACTAAGGACCTACAG
The DNA here is from genome assembly GCA_033557465.1 of Ichthyophis bannanicus. Classification (NCBI taxonomy): domain Eukaryota; kingdom Metazoa; phylum Chordata; class Amphibia; order Gymnophiona; family Ichthyophiidae; genus Ichthyophis; species Ichthyophis bannanicus. Next base: position 1,383,545,715 of record CM066032.1, on the reverse strand, counting down.
GCATTTTGTAAACTACTAAAACCCCTACTTTTCACAGAATATTACAACTCATCTATTCCCCCTATCCCCCCCTACCTACTTCCATGACCGCCCTCCTCCCCCTGGTACAAATACACTCTTGTATGCTGCTCTCTTGTTAATATATCATGTATATAGTTCAATCTCAGCTTACACAATACTTCTGTATAAGTGCCTAGCTGACCTGTATATAGTTTATTGTATTATAGTTTGAAATGTTCCCTGTAACCAAGTTTTTGGAATTCAGTTCCATGTAAACCACCCTTGATCAATGGAAGGGGCGCTATATAAGAAACATTTAAATAAATAAATAAATGGGAGAAAGCTGCAGCAATGGTTGGAAGAATGACCCAGCCAGTGCAAAAAAAGGTTACAATGGCAATAGAAACAATGCATATATAAGACCCCAGGTAGTAGGTACCAAGAAAATTGCAAAATAAGACAAAGACTATTGATTCAATCCATTAGAACATTGATCGCAGAGCAACACAATGAAAAGAGCAGCAACAAATTCCCAAGGCATAAAATAAGCTGTCAGGGTGGTTTTCATATTACCACTACTGCTTGCTGGCATGCCTACTGTTTCTCTTGCCACATAACCATTACCCCCTGCTTCTGGCACTCCCTTTCCTCCACCTAAATCACTAGCTTTACCTACCATGTAAATCAGTGTGTTGCACTGCAGAGCAAAATAGTTTATTTCAACCACAGATCAGAGAGACTAACCAGCATAAAAGCATCCTCTTTGTAAGGTGTTGCAATCTTTTTTCCTCTTGAACTTGCAAGAAGTCCACCACCACCAACACCTCTGCTGTGAATCCCTGTTGCTGCTGAAAACCCTTTAAATTCATTTAAACAGTTTTCACCATTGGGATGAGAAAGTTCAGGGTGACTCTTCTGGTACTCAATTCCTCCATAGTATTCTTAAAGGGCTTTAGGACTTCTATGACCTTAGTCATATTTGTTTAATCCTGGTGCCCCAGGAACTTTATATCCAAGATCTTGGTCTCCAATGATATCTTATGCAGGGCTGCTCACTGCTCCACTAACCTCTCCAGCATCTGATAAGTGGAAATCCACTTTATAGGAATACCCTGGATAAACTGATACTCAGATGTTCCTGTTGGTTCCTGTTTCTCACACAGCTCATGCCCCCCCTCCCCACCCATGTCACACTCCTGTGAAAATTCCCTGCTATTTTTTGGGACTTCTCAATCAGTAGTTTCAGGACAGGGCTGCCACTTTTGTTGTTCTGTAATAGCGAAGGGCCCGCAACGAATAAAACCAGGAGTCTATTGACTAGAATTCAAACCAGTTTAATGTGCACAGTCTCAGGCCAATGTCACATACAAAATGTCTGAGCCCTGAGCTCAGAAAAACGACAGTTTATATACTGTTCTTCTCCAGTCTAATACAGGCAAAACTCCTCATTGGTCTCGGTGGCCCCCTCCCTCTCCCAATAGCCATTTCTGATCTGGCTTGAACCTGTTCTTATTCTGTGCAGGCTTTTCTAACTGTGGCTCAAATCTCTAGACATAATACTTCTGCTACAGTACATTACGCTACTTTTGCAAGGTCAGTTAGCCAGCAGAGATACAGTGGAAAGCACAGCTGTGATTATCATAACAGTGGAAAAGTTTTACTTTTGTTTATCAGAAGCATTCTTATCAAAAGCAGAGCAAAGCAGTATCTCTAACAACTACTGGTATTTTTCTGTCTGTCTGGTTCTGCTATAATATTCCAAAGTCAGTTATAATATTCTAAAGTAAGGGAGGGGGACTCAGGCCAAGTTGACAGGCCTCTGCTACAGGATGAACTAGGCCATCGCCTATCACATTCCCCCCTTTTGATTATTCACACCCGCAAGTGAGAAAGGGTGAGAATCAAATCACACATATATATGAAAGTACTTTAAACTATGGTAGAGGGATCACTCCGTGGTATAGGGTAGTAGTCCCACATTGCTAATATTTGTGCTGCTGCCTTGCGGTCAATAATATTATCAATAATGGAGCGTAGCATACGCAAGCATAGGGGAAGGAAACATGGGATACATAAGCAAACAGTCACAATCAAAAATACAAGCACTATAAGTGTCTTCAAGCCGCCTAGGCCTGAAAACCAAGAACCAAACCAGCCATCTAGTTGCAAGCCATGCCACGTTTGGACTGGGACATAAGTTTGCTTTCTCATGTGATTGGCTATATCTTCTACAACCTGTCCTTCATTATCTATTTGCAAGCAGCAGTTAGTTAAATTCAGCTTGCCACATACTCCTCCTTCAGCTGCAAGCAGATAATCTAAAGCTAAGCGGTTCTGGTAAATGGCTGTACGCATCTGCGTGGCTTGTTTAGCTAACAAGGTTAGCGCTCTACTAGTTTCATTGGTTATAATTTCAACAACAGCTTGCAAACGTATAATACGGTCTAACATATATACAGGGGTGCGGTAGCCCCAAGAACCATCTTGTGCCCAGGTAGCAGGTCCATAGTAAGAAACAATTCGCTCTGGTGGCCATTCTTCAGAGGTTGCATCCCATTTGTCCCACTGGCCGATTTTCAGAGCTTCTCGTTTCTGTCAACTTTTATATACAGGGAACCCCAATTGTTCTCCGTGGGAAAGGGGCAAAAGAAAGAAAGATGGTCGTATTGTTCCAAGAACACACGCTCCTCCCCATTTGGCAGGGAGTTTAGCATATGCTCTGGTGTCACAAATCCAATATAGTCCAGGTGGGGCTTGCCAAGTGCTGTGGGTAGCCAGATTTGTCCATATCCTGGCCAAATAAGGAAAGATGATCAGAGGATTAGACGGTTCCGGAGTATTGGCACCTGACCACCAAGAAGTCTTCCCAGTAGTGGCATTGTAATATTTTTGGTTCAAACAGACTAATTGTCCCATAGGTGCATTCAATTGTGGTCCTGCTCGTGCAAAACATAGTTTACCCACTATGGAGTGGGCGAGGACCCATTCATTGGTAGTGTTATGCACATCAGTTTGGTTATATGGTACGGAATAGTTTAGTTCTTGTGCTTCCCAAGGCCATTGATCTCCCATCTGAGTTCCTCCACAAAAGAGACAGTCTGAGACATGGAGGCTGGATGCCACAGCTCCAGCTAGTTCGATGAACAAATTCTGTGAAGCGTGGGGAACAACAAATTCTGCCTTCATGGCCTCGTAGAAGGTATGATGTATGCGATAAGGTGAAGAAACATGAGTCTTTACATTCAGCTGGATGAATACAATGGTTCCAGGATCAGTTCCACCTCCTGCTATGCGCAGGCCGAATCGAAATCCTTGCTTCCACTGGCTGGGGTCGAAGATCTGAAGCCGTAGGGGATTGCAGGCGCTTTTCTTGCACTGTTCAGGTTTCAATAAGGGTAATCTTTCCAGCAGCGCCTTGCGATTATCTCCAGTCTGTCCTGTAGGGCTACCAGACCAGGTAGCATAGTACACACAATCCCATTTCGGACAGAAATAGTCTGCTTCTGCTGATTTGCTATATGTTGTTGGGGAATGTATCCCAGTGCATATTCCCCAGCTGTACGCACCTTCAGGACACATATACTTCTCATCATAATAGTAAGCTTGCTCCCAGGATCCACACCTGTAGTAATTATTTCTATTAATCAAGTCACAAGCATCAAAATACAGGTAAGCAGGTTGGTTAGGATCAGAGAGTTGACTTGTGGCATTGATGAGGGCTCCATCTTCATCATTCCATCTCAGTTCCAGGACATAGTAAGATGGATTCTGGCGAGGTCTGAAGCAAGTACGAGTCTTTCCCTTTGTGCAGACATTCAGTTCTGTACCATTATAGATACACCGGCTGACTACACCGGTACAAATGTAGTAAGAGTGATAAAGCAAAGTCTGAGTAACTTGCATACCAGTTCGGGTGGTGGTTATACAGGCTGCACAAGGGGGCAAAGCAAGAGTGGTTCTCAAGTGTCCCAGGGCTACCGCAAGAAGGAAATAGCAGCAATTAGTAATCATCATGATTATAGTCTTTGATGATTAATGAGGTAGTTAATGGTTGATTGAGGTAGATAGATAGAGGATAGAGTCTGAAATGTAGATGTTCAGGAGCAAGCTGGCAAAGTCTTTATGATGATGGATCTTGTCTTCACAGCGTGAGTCGCAACGGTGATGCAGGATTAGCGATCGAAGTCCAGGGGCGACTCTCAGGAACTGCTGCTGGCTTCACTCGACTGTGATGGATCCAGGAGTCGATCTTGGCCACTTTATCTGCTGTTGGGGTTGATAGCAAAACGATATACGGTCCCTTCCAATGAGGCGCCAACGGTGTCTTCTTCCACTCCTTTACCCACACCGAGGCTCCAGGCTTGAAAGGATGCAATGGCTCTGTTAGATTGATAGGCAACTGGTCCTGCACCTAGGTATGAAGGCTCTGCAAAACAGAACTTAGAGCCAACAATTCTTGCCTAGTAATTACGGATCCAATTTGATTCATATCTCCTCTTATCCCCTGTACTATGGGCGGGGGCCTCCCATACAAAATCTCCAAGGGATACCCCTAATGGCGTGGTGGGGGCTGAACGTATTTGGAGAAGAGCTATGGGAAGAGCTTGGGGCCACTTCAAGTGGGCTTCCTGACAAAGTTTGGATAGCTGAGATTTTAGGGTAAACATTGGTGAGCTATTGACGCTGCCAGGGGCCCTAGTAATGACTCTCATCTGGGTGCTGAAGACATCCTCCTGTCTGTCCTTCCCCTTGTTTTGTTTGTGTTTGGTTCTGATTACTGATTGGTGTTTATGTCTTTTATACTTGTCCTATCCTTTCTCTTTCTTTCCTGTCATTTTTTGGCGTTCCTTTTTCCGTAGTTTGCAGTGTTGACCTGTTATTTTGTTGTACACTGCTTTAATGTCTTGACGTAAGCGGTTTATCAAGTGTAAAATAAAGAAAGAAAAACGTCCGCTACTTTCCCAATATTCATAGCTCTCTGGCCTCCTTTCTTTAGGCCCTGCAGTATCACCTGGCGGAACCGTGTGAGGGCCTTTTGTCCTACATCACTATTTGGGTCCCATCCAGGGTCTTCATTCGGGAAATCTGCGGCTGCCGCCTGTCTGGGATCTAGATTTCTCCCCACTTCAGGGTTCTCTTCCAACCATCGAGTGGTCACTCGCACTATCCATGCCCGCTCTTCGGTAGTAAAGAGGGTAGCCAAAAGCTGGCGACAGTCAGACCAGATGGGCTGATGGGTTTGCATAATACTAGTCATTAACTCTGTTAAATCTTGGGGCTTTTCAGTATAGGAGGCATAATGCGTTTTCCAGTTTAATAAATCTGTTGTGGAGAAGGGCACATACACTAGACTCGTCGGTCCGACCACAACCTGACCGTTGTCTTGAATGGGTAATCCCGGGACCTGCCGCAATGGCAGTTGGTGAGCTTTTCTCATTCTACTTCTGAGATCATAGCGCATTTCAGTGGGCTTTTGTGTGACGCCGCTACTGGTATCTGGACTAGTGGATAACCCTGGACTGGCATCTAACTCTCCACTAGCGGATTCTTCGGGGGATGATTGTTCCCCTCAGAGCGCTGCTCAGGACTAGGGCTCCGACTTCTTAGGGGACTGGTCCGCACTTCAGATTTTGGAGGCGGATGACCGGGTGGAGGCACCGCGGCTGGAGGTACTCTCCCTTCCTCTGGCTCTACTCGGAGTATTGGCGGGGGTTCTTGGAGTACTGGCAGAGCTGATGGGACAGGAGTATACAGAAAGGCGGGTGGATACCTTGGGATCTCTGGAGACTCTTGGGCTACATAAATAGGGGGGTTTTCTTTCTTGGCAGGGACTCTCGTGGCAGTTGCTAACATAATTTTACTCTGCCCCTCACAGCAACGCTTCATCCAAGAGGGCTGTTTCTCACATATCCCTAACCATGAGTCTATATAGGAAAACTGTTCGGGACTATAGCTGCGCACTACCTTGTGCACACGGGACACAATTTGGATATCAAAAGTCCCTTCTGGTGGCTACCCGGCATCCAGCGCCGGCCACACCCTACTACACAATATTTCTAAGCGGGTCGGTGACATCTTCACCCCATAATCACCACTAAATCCTTTCTTAAAATTCGTGATCATACAGTTCAGCGGAGTTTGTACAGACTCTGCCCCTCCCATTATAACGTATAACGTACAAGACAGCAAACAGAAAGGGTAGGTAGGATGGCTACGGGTAAGGGGTTCGCGCAGACCACAAAACAATGAGGGGGACAAACACCAAACGCTTCCTCCTGTTCGCGACCTGAACGCGGTCGCCCGGTCAGGAACTGCGCTACTTAGGAGTCCGCTCTCGCTTGGCCTGTATTGCAAGACCTCTCATTCACACATCACACAACCAAACATGTTAGCATTTCCCCAATTCCAAATTCTCGGGCTAACTGACTGAACCTAAATTACCAAACCAAAAGGGTCGATGGCTTCGCCCCGCGCATACTCATGCAGGGGTACTAGGATCGCCCTGGAAGTTGATCAGACTTCCTTTACCAAAACTCCTCATTGGTCTCGGTGGCCCCCTCCCTCTCCCAATAGCCATTTCTGATCTGGCTTGAACCTGTTCTTATTCTGTGCAGGCTTTTCTAACTGTGGCTCAAATCTCTAGACATAATACTTCTGCTACAGTACATTTCGCTACTTTTGCAAGGTCAGTTAGCCAGCAGAGATACAGTGGAAAGCACAGCTGTGATTATCATAACAGTGGAAAAGTTTTACTTTTGTTTATCAGAAGCATTCTTATCAAAAGCAGAGCAAAGCAGTATCTCTAACAACTACTGGTATTTTTCTGTCTGTCTGGTTCTGCTATAATATTCCAAAGTCAGTTATAATATTCTAAAGTAAGGGAGGGGGACTCAGGCCTAGCTGACAGGCCTCTGCTACAGGATGAACTAGGCCATCGCCTATCACAGTTCCTCAGGCTTAGGGAGTGTCTGACAACCAGACGTATCAAGTATGCAAAGCATTGAATCCCATGGAAGCCCCACCTTCTTCACTGTCTTCACTATGTTGGTACCCCTATCTGTTATTAAAAAAAATCAAGAAGCATGACACTCTATTTGTGCTCTGTGTGCCAGGCTGAAGCATTGCCCATTATTTCTGCTAAGATTCGAGTCAAGATATGGCTATCATCCATCATCTGGGCATGCAGTATATCCCACCAATACCTTGACTCATCTTGCTACCATCGGTGTACTGTCAGGAGGAAGGAAGGTGTTTGTGGCTTTCTGACTAATCCATATATCACTGATGAAATGCACATTACTACCCTCTGCTTTTGACAGTTCTGCGTGCAGCTAGCCACACAACTGATTGTACGGACTAGAGATCATATACCTACTAAAAATTGTCCTGCAGGGTACTCAGAAATTAGAAGCTAAGAGATGCAGCAGCTTATTAAACCCCATGTGCTCAACCACATACAGAGGGTCAACCAGGGCTATCATTTTCCTGATGTACCATTTCTCCACCTTTGATGCTGCTTACCACTTGTCTCATGACAGTGCTGCTGAACACCACCCTATCTCCTCCATAGTGACTTGTTTTGATGCACGTCAGGAATGCTGGTATGCCATCTCACTGGTGTAAGAGACTGCAGGCTCTACTTGAGAGATGTTCTTTAGAGTTCCATTGCTGCATCAAGTCCCCAGCCTAGGTCAGTGCTGCCCTTGTACTGAACTGCACCCCATGTAGGTAAGATGACATATCAGCTTCTGTCTACTAACGTGTTTCCTACATTAATTGCATTCTGCATACTGCAAATCTTCAAACACTTTAAAATGCTTCCACACCTCTGAGGCTTGAGCATCAGAGTTTATTTATTTATAAGCTTTTATATACCTCCACTTCCATAGATCAATGGTGGTTTTTCAATGAAACACAACCAAGTTACATGTGATGAGGAGAGTATGGTTGAGTCTATGGAATTGGAAGAAAATCAGACACTTACCTTTAAAGAAAGAGACAGGCAAGGAATCAGTAGCTCTCAAACTGCAGGCAGAGAAAAAAAACATGCAGCTACTGAGGACAGGACACACCCAAGCTCTGCTAATCCAAGGGCAGGCTTGGAAATTAATGAGGGACACCTGGGTGAAGGGGAGTGCACGGTAGTTCAGAGACACTCTTATAAACCCAGGGAAATATTGGAGGAGAGGACGGAGAGAGAGAACAGCCAGAGAGAGGGCAAAAGGAACAGGAGTACCAGGATGAGGCAGCACATGCAGCAACACGCTGGAAGGAAAGATACAGGAAACCAGCACTTGATAGAGCTGACCAGGGAGAACACTGGAGAATTCAGTGGGGAGAGAAGCACCAGAGAAAGGCCCAGAGAGTTCACCGTGGAGGAGAACGGTGGAGACTTCCGAGGGAATCTCAGAGGTGAAAGCCCTAGTCAGAAGGAAAGCCAGGATTGCAGGGATACTGCAATTGGTTTTAAAACTAGGAGAGCTGTGCCAGCGAGAAGTGCTGATAAGGGTCAGGCTGCAGTGCCAACCGTTCCTGAACCAGCTAAAGAGCTGCAACTTCCAAAAAGGTGCGTGAATAAAAGGGTAGCCCAAAGTGCCATAAGTCAGTTTAGAGGCATTGTGTCATTTGATGCATGAAAAGAATCTCCACGTTCCTGGTGGAAACCCTGTGCAAAGGGAAAAGCCTCAGTGGAGAAAGGTTCTGGAACTTTTAGAGAATATTAAGCCTGAAGTTTTTCATGTTGGCTTAAAGCCAGATTTACTGGACACAGGTCCTGAGGAAATGCAGATAGACTATTATGAATCTGATGAGGGGTCTGAAGATTCAGTAATGGATTGTTCTCTGTGCCAGAAGGCAGAATAAAAAGTTCTTGGATAAAAGAAGGGAAAAGCCTATAACCTGAATGTCCTAGAAGGCAGTGTGGAAACAGGGAGAAATGTGTTTAGCCAGGAATGCTAAAGAACCCTGTTGCTGACAAAAGGATATTTCTTTTGGGTTTGAAGAGAAGAGAAGAGAAGCCTTGCTTGATTGCTGAATGATTTGAAAAACAGCGACACATGTTAAAAAGCTACATAAAGCAGTTTCATTGTTTGGTCTGGTATAAATGCCTATGGATTATTGTTTGGAGAAAAGAATCCTGTTTGTTTTGCGTTGAGCCTTAATGCTCTTTAGAAAAAGCAATAAAATTCTTGTGTTTTGCCTTGTAAACCCTCGGTCTCCACACTAATTGTTTTTTTCTAAACAACACAACTACAAATCCCAGCAGCCCCGGCGCTGGATGAGGAAGAAAACTCTTTAATTAAAGGACTAACAAGTGCAGCTCTAGGTTTATAGGCTGTTGCCTGGGCCAGGGGCCTCCACATACATTATAACATTTATGAACTTATGTACAAAGAACATGTTGAGTAACAAAGTAACTAAACATTGTATCAACTTCATAACTTATTTACAATTAAGTGATGGTGAGATAAGTAGTGTCACCTGAGCAATGTGCATCTTGGCAATTGAGTAGTTCTTAGGAGATTTGAAGTGTTATGATGGATTGTGATGGATATGTTGAGTAGGTACTGGGTTAAGTTTTTTGTGACTGTTGATCCAAGGTAGTAAAGTCATAGTATTGGATGAATAGGTGAGTTTTGAGTTCTTTGTGAAAAATTAGAAGATCTTTAATCATTCTTAAATTGTTGGGAAGGGCATTCCAGAGAGTAGGGTGACATAGGTGAATGCCCTGGAGCTGGTAGCTTTATTGGTGCTACGGATGTGTGCGGATATGGTTAGTGTATTTTGAGAACTTGTTCTTCTAATTCTAGTGTGATCAGGTAGATGTATAAGGGAGGATAGACAGGAGGGAGCAATTTTGTTGTATAGCTTATGTGCATTGATTGGAGTTCAGATTGCTTTATGAGTTAGGAAAAACAGAGACTGGCACAGACTAGCTGATAGTACTAGCTAATTAATTTTGCCCCAGAATTCAGTTCATTGTACCCTTGAAAAGGTAACCACCAACGTCTTCTTCCCACACCTTATGCAGCCCAATACACGTCCAGAAAGGTTCTGATCTTACAAATTTATAAAACTGGGATGCTGCATATCCAAGAGAGTCCCACTTCCTACATATGTCTACAAGTTTAGGGGTTTCATTTCATAATGGAAAAGCCAGTGGGGAGGAATGAATGCATTGTCAGATCTATAAATATGCATACCACTGTGACTCTGGCAATACAAGGTATGCACTCTATCTACCCAGGACTGCTCTGTTACTTTTACCTGCTGCTTCTCTCCTGTCCCCCCATCCTACACCCTCTCATCCTTCCTTTGCTCCCTGTAGAAATGGTTAAACAAAACCCATGTAAACACACTGGAAGTGAAATCAAATCACAAAGAAGAACCCCTAGAATGGCAGTAGAAGTCACACTCGCCCCACTCCAAAGCTTATAAAAAATAATGAAAAGGTGAGGGACAGACCATCAGATAGGGCAGATAGTGGTCAGATGAATATGCCACATATAATGAGCTCTCTATATCAATCATCAGTCTCAATCATTCACCAGAAAAGTCTGTATGCAGTTTCTCACTCTTTATTACATTTATTAAAACTTCATAAATTCTAGAATAATAGGATTTTCTGAATTAAAAATGTTCATAAAATTGCTATGTACTTTTATTTGTATAGCTGTATTTGTGCCCACACAACTCATTTCTGGGCAGGCAGTCGTTAATCACAGCACGTAAAAGGCTTTTAAATCTGCACTCTCACATTCAATGTAGCACTTATCTGCTTCATATTTGGTGCCAAAACAATTCCTTATAATCACATTGGCAGTTTCACACAGTTAACAGTTAGCAGTAGTGCCATTTGCCTCCTTGACCCAACTGTAACTTGGCCACAAGGTTTCGACTCCTTGCTCAGGGGCTTGGGAATCGCTGGATTAACTTCAAAACATTCCACAACAATGAAACAGCGACAGCTTTGGTGGTAATAGCAGAGGCCAGAATTTAAAAAAAAAAACACCCAAGTGCAAGCCACCATGATGACATCATGACTGCTCAACTTTATTGGCAAGACAAAAGAAGGCACAGCTAAATAATAGCATTAAGTTCCAATTCATCATTCAGACCACACACTTTTACAGATTCAAGTTCATATATCCTCTCTGGAGATGGAACAGATATTTGCTCCTTCATAATTGCACTGGAAGCTGCAGCTCTTCCTACTCTCCTCTTAAACAAATCTCTCTTTGGTTACATTGGTGGACTTCAGGAGGCCACAGGCATTCTCCAGGAACAATCTCTCTCTTTCTCGGTAATTGTGCTACTGATGTTGTCAACTTCGCTCCCTTCTTTTTTCTATAGCTATTTAATTTCCCATACCTACCCTTCCCAAGCCTTATGATGGGATTTGATTAGATTCACAGCTGTATGGAACAGGGACAGTCTCTCTTTTATATATCTTTATTACAGCATGCCAATAGCGCTTTGCAACTTGGAAAAATTGTAAATCCCAACTACTGTATGATTTCTCAGATAATTGCATCAGATCCCCTGAAGAGCCTTGCCTAGGCCCTTGAGAATGTATGAAAGGAACATTGCATGGTCTAGCCATTTTTAAATAGACACGTGGGAGTCATTTTATAACATACACCTATTACATTTTCAAAAAACCATGCCTATTTTCTGTTTTGTAGAGGCAATATCGGCTCCCGGCACTATCTCTAAAAGAGCACAAATGTTCTCACACAAATTTATACCTTCTCCTAGGCATGCTCAGCTATGTGTATGTACTTTAGTGTGTACATGCTTATTTTACAAAGTACAAATGTGACTATCCGCTGAGCAGCAACTCCAAAAACCTCCAATACAAAGTATGCACATACATCACTACTCTACCCTTGCTCTGCCCAAACTCAGCCCTGGGAATGCCTACTTACCATCCACAGAAAAGGAGGGGGGTCAGTGTAGAATCCCTATTTGCACTTTGGATATCCAAAAATGGGCTCAGAGACGTCTCCAGAGCCATTTTAGAAGCCAGCTCTAGTGACATCCCCAGCGTGAGGATGTCTGAATAGGGAGTGGGGGAGGGGGGTAGAGGAGGCATGACCAGAGCATTCCCAGGATCCTGGATATCCCCACCTGATCTCAGAGACATTATGGATGACCAGCATTGCTTCTACTTTAGATATCTGACCTGCTCCAAAAAGTGCTCATTTTACCCAAAAGACATTGAGTGTATAGAACCAATTACTCCGTTATCCCCGCTTCTCAGTGCAATATCAATGACAGTGGCAGTAGAATTTGAATCCTATTCCTAACCTGCCCCACCAACCATTAGGCTGCCTTAGACATCTAGTCCAAAAAAACCCCCAGCACAGGGCAAAATTATCTAAACCTAACAAAACAAGCCCCAGCTCACCAAGCCTATCATGTGATAGTAATGCAGAATCAAAATCAAAAACAGAATATCTCAATATGTACACTTTCTTTTTGTCGGAATGACCTTTCAAGAGAAAGCAGGAAGGAAAACCTACCCCTCGCCGAGGCCAATCCTTTTTATCTTAAAATGCTTGAAAAACTTATCTTTTTTAATCTTTGTTTAATCTTTGTTAAATCAGCCAGCTCCGAATTCTTGTTTCAAGAATTCGGAGCTGGCTGATTTAACAAAGATTAAACAAAGATTAAAAAAGATAAGTTTTTCAAGCATTTTAAGATAAAAAGGATTGGCCTCGGCGAGGGGTAGGTTTTCCTTCCTGCTTTCTCTTGAAAGGTCATTCCGACAAAAAGAAAGTGTACATATTGAGATATTCTGTTTTTGATTTTGATTCTGCATTACTATCACATGATAGGCTTGGTGAGCTGGGGCTTGTTTTGTTAGGTTGCCTTAGACATCTAGCATCTGAAATACAGTTCTGGGGATGTCTATGTAAATGCGCCTGCAGACGACCATATTGGGCACTTCTACATTTGTGAAATCAAGTTTGCACTTAGACGTGCCTGCTTTTCTTTCAAAACGTTTTGGCTTGCGCGACTCAGATTGCCCTTGGACATTTCTTCTAAAATTCCCCTCTATGTGTGTTCTTGGAACAAAGTATTCACCAGCACAGTTTTATAATAGCCAGTGTCCATATGTAAAACACACCTTGGATGCCTAAAATGTTTTATAAAATTACCCTCAAAATGGAATGCCTTTAGTACATCTGTCAGCCAAAAAAAAAAAAAAAAGAAGAGAAGAAAAGAAGTTCATTTATAATGATAAATTTATTAAACTAATAAATGTTTAAAGATAAAAGCTTTTTCTGGGACTAGCAAGGTCCTTGCAGTGAGAGTTTTAAGGACATTGAATGAAATGTGGATTGTGAGATACAGCAGTTCTAAAGTAAGTCAATGGAATTGTGAAAATAACATATCACATTTGCATTGTATTTAAATAATGTCTAAATACACTTTAGGAATTTAATATTCAGACACAATGAACTTGAAGGTTAAGTGGTAACTTAAAACTAGCTTCAGAAAATGTGCTCCTGGCCTCTAGTAAAGAACAATAGAACATTTTTTAGTTCAAAAGTAATTGATGTTTGAATCTGTTTCCCATAGCAACACACCTACATTCTTTGGTTCAGGGATGGTTGAAGGATTTAACTACTCAAAAAGAATCAATAGCCCAAAATATGACAGAGCATTGGATTGGAGAAGGCAGTAAATTACTTATTGTTTTATCAGCCTTTTGATAAACCCCAGCACAACACGTGGTTTTACTAGTGATGTAAATTTATTTCAAAGTGAATTGGTAAAATGTGACAAATGAGGGAATTTGTTTCCTTCTAAATGAAGCGAGAAGCCATTGGTCTGGAATGAATCAAAATCATTTGTTTTCTTTCCTTTTCAGCACCAGAATAGCCTGTGGGACCAGAAAATTTTGCTTGCCTAGACATAGCAGATTCCCCTTAGAGAGGGAGAATGAAGATGCAGGAATAACTTGACCTATCATGTTGAAGCATGTTGACAGGCTGCCAAACAAGCCTATCTTAGCCTCACTTCTTCCAAATCCCATGGTTGATGATACGACCAGAAAATGAAATCAACATTTTATTCACAATTCTTTCCTATGAATCAGAGGGAAAGGGAGAGTTGTTAGATGCTGTTGATTAGGAAAGTTAAAAAGAAGTGAAATATATAATGCTTAGGAAGAAATAAAGCAAACAACACACACAGGGTTCAGGTACTTCTAGAAACGGGCTATATGATTGGATTCGTATGTCATAAAAGTGAGGCTATGGGCCCAATTCTGAGATGCAGCTTGCGGGGCTGCATGCCCTGGTGGGATGTGCAGCCCCACAAGCCATCCTGTCTCTAATCCCCCTCGAACTCTCCCTGCATGGCTAGAGCAGCAGAACAGGGAGAGCCAATGGGAGGTGGGAGGGGGCAGGGTCTGGGTGGAGCAGGGGCAGGCTGAGGCAGCAGGATGTACAGGGTCAATTCAGGTCACAGCCCTGTACGTCCTGTGGGGTCAAGGGGAATGTGCTAATCATGCCACCTCAAAGGTGGAATAATCAGCATGAACAGTGCGGTCAGGGCCAGACATCCCCCCCAGGACTGATGCCCATTACAGGGAGGTCCCCACCACCCAATCCAGGCCATGGCTGGCTATCCATGGGTCGAGCAGCAGAGAAGAAGGGGTATGCACCATAGGAGCCAGGGGAGCCTGCGGGGAGGATGTTCCCGCAAGCATGCATGGGCACGCTAGGCTGTCCTCGGGCCCAATTCTGAATGATGCAGAAACGTTTTGATTCTACGGTATAGAATCGGGTCCTAATGGGCCCATCCTCCTTGGGACTGTCTGGACGGCCCAGATGTGGTCCTGCTAGAATTGGGCTCTATTATGTTGCAGACTGCAGAGCAGAAGATAGAGATGCCTGACTTTGAATAAACTGAAAAGAGTAGATGACCGGCAGAGACAGAATAGAAGAAAGCAGGGCAAAAGGCAAAGACATACACTGATTCCATTTGTGAATGTGAAAGTCATTCCACTAGTAAGGTCTGCCATGCTGTGAGGGTCCACAAAAGAAAGTGTCTGGGCTGCAGTGTCACAGCATCTTTAATACCAGGTGTGTGCCTTGTTTGCAATTGACAGTAGAAACTCAACTCACCACATAATATAGAGTTTAGAAATTGTTTCTCTCTGACTGAATCACAATGCTTGGATGGAGCAAGCATGAGAATAACTGGAGGAAGTAGAAAGCAATGGAGAAGTACAGAGGATCTCTGAGGAGAACAAAGGGATTGAAGAGCTTAGTAGTTCTTATGGATGGGCAGATTGGATAAGTGGCACAGTCTTTATCTGCCATCATTTTCTATGTTTCTGTATTTCTCTGTTTCTCTATTTTCTTTATTGTATTTTGCCTCATTGACATGCAGGTACCTTGCTCATGATTAATTAGATATTTTAAATAACTCATTGAGTAACTAAGTTTAATACCTTTATAAAATTTGTTATCCATGTGATTAACTTGTATAATTTATTAGCACACCACTTTCTTTTTGCAGGATTTATTTTAAAAGTATAGCTATCAGGGCTTAGACCAGTATACACCTAGTGCCCATCCATGTTAACTCTTGGCCTCCCACAAAAGCTTAGGTCTGTCTATGCCACTGTGTTAACTAGACTAATAAATTGCATACACCCAAGTACCTCAGGAAACCATAGAGTCTTGATGTCACTTAGATTCTGACCCACCCACTGAATCTCAAAGCCAAATTTTTGGGGAAACCACCCACTGAACACCAACAGCTAACCTTTATGTCTGAATTATATTAGGATCTTCATGCCAATGTTGGTGCTATTATGTTCCTCTCCTGGTGTTTTGGGGTGCTCTGGTCCATGTTGGTGCTGCATTGCTTCTCTCCTGGTTCTTTGGAGCCTTCATGTCACTATTTGTGCCACTTTGCCCCTTCCATGGTTGTCTGGGGCCTTTATGCAATTGTGGAGGTACAGCCTAGTGGTTAGAATAACAGCTTTGTATCCTGGAGGTCAGAGTTCAAGTCCCACTAGCATTCCCTGTGGCTTTGGGATAAATCAATTTACCCTCAGTTGCCTAAGAAAAAAAGGCCTGGTACTTTCTGTCATATCTTGCCAAGAAAACTCAGAGGCTGCTAAGTTACTACCAGTCAGCATTGAATTGACTGCACTCTAATAAAGAGAGTGCCTGTAATGCTTTTTAAATTTTATGTTGTGGGGTGTTTGTGCCACTCTTGTTTTGTAGTGGTGTTTTCTCTGTAGGTAATGCTTGCCAGCAAGTGGAGGAGTAGCCTAATGGCTAGAGCAACATCCTACTACCCAGGAGATCTGGGTTTGATTCCTGTTGGCACTCCATATGGCCTTGGGCAAGTCACTTTACTCTCTGTTGCCTTGGAAGAAAAGACATGGCCATCTTCTTCTGGTCATACCTTGCCAAGAAAACCCAGGGGCTGATGAGTCAGCATTGACTTGAAGGTGCTTAAAAATAAATATTATATAGCAAAGATACAGGAGATCCCTACCATACACCTGCCAGCAAGTCATACAAATGGGAATGGGGTAGATATCACACCATTCACAGAAGATGATTTATTTATTTAGCTGCATTTATATCCTGCTTTTCACCGGGTCAAAGCGGTTGGGGGATACATTTAACATGAGGGGATATGAGACACATACACTAATACAGGGAACATGGGCAATGGAGGGTTAAGTGTCTTGCTCAAGACCACAAGGAGCACTGTGGGACTAGAAACCCCAGTCCTTCCGGCCCAAGGTTGCTGTCCTCTAGTGGGATTTGAACCACTGACCTTCCAGCCTGTAGTACCTTGCCCCAACCACTAGGCCACTGCTCCCTCCTGTTGAACAGCTTGCAAAACTTAAAGTGCACAAGGTCATGGGACTGGATGGGGGTTTTCAAGATCCTGGATGGGGGTTTCAAGATCCTGGATGGGGGTTTCAAGATCCTGAGACATCCCAAGATACTGAAAGAGCTCATGGAGGTTCTGGCAGGGCCTTTGAAGACTGTTTTTAATAGATTCTTGAAGACAGGAGAGGTTCTGAAGAATTGGAGAAGGGCTAATGTGGTACCCCTTCACAAAAGTGGTAATATGGAAGAGGTGACAAACTATAGGCTGGTAAGCCTTACCTCAGTGGGAGGAAAAGTATTGGAGATGCTACTGAAAGAAAGAATAGTGGACTTTCTAAAAACTAATGAAGTGTATGATCTGAGACAGCATGGTTTTATCAAAGGATGATCATGCCAAACAAATTTGATTGAGTTCTTTGAATGGGTGATAGATGGATGTGATCTACCTAGATTTCAGCAACGCCTTTGATATTGTTCCTCATATAGGCTTATCAATAAACTGACCAGCCTGGGGATGGGTCCCAGGTGGTGAAATGGATCAGAAATTGGTTGACTGACAGACAACAGATGAAGGTGGTAAACAGAACTCATTCAGAAGAAAGATTTGTGAGTAGTGGTGCACCCCCGTACTGTTCAATGTATTCGTGAGTGATATTGCTGAAGGATTGAAGGGAAAAGTCTGCTGTTTTGCAAATGACATGAAAATTTTCAATAGAGTGGACTCTTCTGAGAGAGTGGACAACAAGAAGGAAGATCTACAAAAATTTAATGCGAAGTAGTGCAGAATCATGTACAGTACTTCGGATGCAGAAATCCAAAGGAATTGTATGCGATAGGGAATGAGAGGTTGATGTGCATGGTCCAGAAAAAGGATCTCAGAGTGAAACAATATGACAAGGTGGTAGCCAAATTCAGAAATATGATGGGCTGCATACAGACTGGAATAACCAGCAGAATGAAGGAGGTATTAATGCCCCTGTACAAGATCACTGGAAGCCACTTGGCAACTAACATGGTAAGATGGTTTTTCATAACCTACATGTGTAAGGAACATGTCAAATTAAGGATTTTAACACACAGTAAGAAAGTTAACATGCATTAAGTGCCAGAACCATTTTATTGTTCAATGCAGTGACACTTAATGCACATTAACTTTATTAAAGCTCATTAACTTTATTAACGCACGTTAACCATTAGTAAACATGCCCTTTAGGGAGCAAGTGTGCCGTTTATGTGTGGTAATGGCACACATGTCCCCTTAATGCCACAAAAATGCCAAGTTTCCATGCGTAAAAGGCTCCTGCAGCATTATGGGAACAGGAGGCAGAGAGACGATGTGAAGGGGCAGAAAGTGGGAGGAGAAGGGACGGTAACACCGTCTGTTACTTTAACACCCCTTGGGATAACACCCTTAATGCCTGTAACCTTACCGCAATGTAAAACCTTGTGGAAAAGATATCTGCAGAGGGGAAAAAGCCTTTAAATGTTAGCAGTGTAATGAAATGACAAGGGAACCCAAGTCAGTGATAGTAGTGCTCCATTAGCAGCAGCAGCATAGTGCACAAGTAGGAAAGGGCACTATACTGATGCTGCCAATGGATCAAAGGGGGTGGCACGTTGGTCATGCAGTGGTAGGTGCAGGTGGACATTGTGGACCAGGTTGCTGCCCAGGTACCACATAGTGACATAAGAACAGAGGATCCACAGATATGTCATATTGGGTTAGACCATGGTCTGTCAAGCCCTGTATCCTCTGTCCCACAGTGATCAATCACACTCACTAGTATTTAGCTGGGACTTTAAAATGTACCCATGTTCAAACAATGCCTGTTTTGAGACAAGCTGTGGATCCGCAGTGCCCCTTGCATAATGGTGCAATGACCGTTCCCCTGGAACCTAACCAAACCTTCTCCAAGCACAGTTACATGAAGAGTCTTTATGACATCTTCATGATTGGAGTGCCAGAGATTGCCCAAGCATTACCTGACAAACTATATGCCCCTATCAGTCTGGAATGCATTACACTGTAGCGGCATTGCCTGTCCCCCTGTCCACCCACATTTTGATGGTGTAAATAACCGATCAACATTTACCCATTCCACTCCATTCAGTAATGCATAGACCCCCAACATATCTCCCCTTAGCTGTCTGTCCTCCAGATTGAAAGGGCCTAACTGTTGCAACCTCTGCACATAGGGGCATCCCCCCATCCGCACCATCTGTGATGTCTGTCAATGATCACACAGTGACTGGCGAAACACAGATGTATGGCAGCTGTGGAAAGGAGATATGCTACATGGGGCAGTCCAAGGGACATGGCACCCTAGGTAGAGATCTTGGCAGGCCCCCCTCATGGTGCCGCTGAGCCCAGCTGTGGAGGAAAAGGCTGATAGCACCTGCAGTTGTAGCCCTCCAGGTAGATGAAAAATGCAGGTGCCTGGGGAAATATCACAGCAGTGGCTGCCTTCCTCCCTCCAAGATGTATCAGTGGCAGATAGTGGTGGGGCCCCCACATAGTCAGCTGGTGGAGGGGGCTGCATGGCCATCCATGTGTGCCTTTGACCCACCCCATCTGGGCCTTGCACCCAAGGCGCCTGACTAACCCACATGCTTAACATGCTGGGACTGTGCACCACCACCACTGACAGCATGTGGGCATGAATGCATGATGTGGTGGTGGTGGTTGTGTGGGCAGCAGCACCAGCCTGCAGCAGACAGAAGCTATGTATTAGTCCTGTGCATCATGCGCATTTGCAGCATGTGCCAAAGGTCAGCCAAAGGGAAGCAAGTAAGCAACAGGGGCTGTTATTGCCATATGGCAATACTGTGGTGCAACAACCATGGCCATTGTGTATGTGTGTGGAGAGTCACAGGCTCAGGTCCCTGCTGGGATTTCTGTATTGCATGTTCCTGTGGACAAGGTTTAGTTGACAGTGCAAGTAGAGCTCCAGCATGTGCAACCCCCAAGGACGCGGCCAGCAAGGGTGGAAACACCCACCAGCAGCTCTGACAGGCTCCACTATCCACAGCTGGTTGGAGGCTAACAGCATACTGACCAGGCAGTAACAACATGCTGTGAGGCCAAGGTGTACTAATAGCACCTGCACACAGGGCAAAGGCTATCAGTCCTTGAGCTGATATTGAGACAGAAGTGGCAAGCAGAAATGCCAACCATCCCCATGTTTGCACAGTGCGTGAATGAGAGTGTATATGTGTGTGTGTGTGTGTATGTCTCCATTTTGTCCTGTGGCTTTCTGCACTGCACTTTGGTTCACATTGTCTGATTTTTTTCCAACTTTTTTTAAAAAATGGGAATAACATGAGGCAGAGGATTGTGGGTATCACCTGAAACAGCACAGATTGGCCTGGATGTGTCTGCTGAAACAATAGGGTCAATGGCTGAGATATTGTGCCAGTCTGCCATGTGCATTGCCTGGGTGGCCACTGCATATCATGATGAGATGGCTCTCTCACTATGACCAAAACGTGACCATGGCATGGTTATGTAGCCACATAGAGCTATTATACTGTCTTGCTCTAGTAATGTAGATGCACTCATTGTCAGTGTGTGACAGGTGCTGTCTGCAGTGTGAGATGCTAGTCGTCTTGTGTCCTGCAGAACTTTTGTATATATCAGTCATATTTGGTCCTGTGCTCTGCCCCTGTCGGACAGGGACCCAACTAGAACTTTATGTCAATACCCAGTGTTGCAATGCTGATGCTATGGCTGCCAACTACCAGGAGGGAGGAAGGGATGCATCTATATGTGCATGGGGTTGTTACAAGGGTCCTGCTGGCCACTGGGAGTAGTCTGGAAGAACTCACGTCCCAACCACCTAGGTCTAACATTTACCCACAGCAAGCACAGTCAGACTGCACCTGCTGCCAGCCACTGGATTTTCCAGCCATACACATATCAACTGTAGGCAGTCTACTGGACAGCACACATTGCATGTGCACAGAGCAGTCAGGGTTGGGATAAACAGCATGAATAACCAGCATTCGGTTCAGTAACCGAGCCCCCCCCCCCCCCAAGGAAAGGAAGTGTAACCACATCACTGGAACCAGACAGCACTATGCGGATACATACCTCTGCCATGGTCACTGCTTGGTCATGGTGAGAGTGCCCTACCAGCAAGACATGCTGTGGCCACCCAGGCCATGCACGTGGCAGATGGGCACTATGACATCTCAGCCATTAACCCTACCTACATGGCCAATCTTCCTGTTTCAGGCCATACCCACAATATTTTGCTTTTCATCATGCACATTTGTAGACTAACGCTGGAAACAGCTTAGGCACTGCAAGGCTCAGTGAGGTGTAGAAAGTCACGACTAAATTGACACACACACACACACACACATACATATATATTGTGGCGACCACACCCCTACCAGGCGGTTGCCTAGTAGGGACGGGAGACCATCTTGTATTCCTTTTCCAAAGGGTTGTAGTGTGTAGTCAGAAATGAACCAAGTGGATGTTTCAAAGCGCACAGGAATTTTTATTAGCTTCCTTTTGGTAAGATGGTAACAATCTTCAAAGCAACTTTACACTCAGGACAAAGAAACAAAGATAATCTTCTCCAATTAAAGCAAATATCAAAACAGTGTTTCCGTGGAATTATTTACAATGGCTTTCCTTTTCTTTCCCTTTAAGATGCTTCTTACTTCAGCAATAATAAAGGCACATGCATTTACAACTTACAGTCAAAGCCAGTAGGGCTGCTAGCTCCTTCTTTGCTGTTTTGAGTTAAACAGTTCTCAGCTGTCTAGCCCCGGCTTGGTTGCACTAGCCACTTCTTTAGGAAAGAACCTTAGTGCTTCAATATGAGACTCATTCTCTCCTTACTTCAGGCTTTCAGCTATAACAAAGTTGTAACAGCTTTCTTAATTTCTTTCTGCTATTTGGTTTCCATTAATTAGCATCAATACAAACAGCACAATCCATCTCAGAACAAGAAGAACCCATGTCAGTTCCTCTACCATCCACCTCCATACTTTCTTCTGAGCTGCATATTGTAAAGCTTGGAAACGTTCAGGCACTTTTCCCTTTAAGTCATTTAAAAGCTCAAATAGCCTATTCCACTGCACTGCCCCTCCTTCTCTTGGCAGAACTTCAACAGGCTTCTCCTGTTCAACTTTTCTTGAAAACCCCTTCTTTCTAATCTGCGTTTTCCCAGTTACAAATCCCTCTTCAGAATCAGAGCAAGAGATATAAGCCTTAGGCTTCACTGCTTTCTTTCTCCTACCTTGGAGTTTTACTGCAGGACTTCCATATCTGGGGCTTCTGTTGGCTGTAGCTATCTCTGCCTCAGAGCCAGTCAGGGAATCAGGGTAAGATTTCCTCTCCACTTCCTGGGGCTTCTTCTGCCTGAAGACACACCCTTCACCCAAGGAGTCTAGGCTCTCTTGCCTTAGCTTTTCCAACGCCAGCCTTCTCTCTCTCTCTCTCTTGCCAGTATACTTGGTCCTCTCCCTGGAACCTTCTCTGTAGCTCTCTTGGCTGCAGTCCTGGCTGCTCTTGCTCTCTTGCACTTGTCCTTGTTCCTGTTCCTGTTTCTCCTTCCGTCTATCTCTCTGTTTGTTTGCTCAAACTTAAACGTGGAGCAGGGCACCTCCCCTTCTGACTCCACCCCTATGTACCTCCTACTCTTACCTAGGCTTGCCATGGAGTCTGGGTGTGGCTTTAGCCTAGCTCTACCCTCGTGGTTTCTCTCACTGCTTTTACTATGGTGTATGTGTTCTGGTGCACCCATCTCCCGCAAAGAAGAAAAAGTTCCTTTTCCCTTTATTTCTTCATGCTGGACTGCACTCTCCTTACCACAATATATATATATATATATTGGGAGCAAGCCTTGTTCCCGCTCATTGACCCTCTACTCTCTGTCCCGTGTACGCCTTTTCTCCGCCCACAGGGTGCTTTATGCTGCTGGTACAGTTAGCGTGCATTAAAGTGGCTTTTTGGACATCCTAAGGGTACAGGTGTGCTGTTAGCGAGCGCTAATGGCACATTTTCTCCTTTATCATGGTTTAGTGGAGTGGAGGAGTAGCCTAGTGGTTAGAGCACTGGCTTGGTAACCAAGCAACCAGGGTTCAATTCCCACTAGCACTCTTTGTGGCCTTGGGCAAGCCACTGCCCAAGGCATTGCCTCCGAAGAAAGGCCTGCATTACAGTGAACATACCCCTTTAAGTGGCATTTTAGAAGGGTTGTTGAAGTAGACTCTGGGACGTCCAGAACACAAGGTCCAAAAATCCAGGGGTGTGGGAGGAGTGAAAGGAGACATGTAAAAGTGCCGTCTGAAATTGCTCCATTCCCACTGTGAATGATGGATGTCCCATCAGCAGGTCTGGCAGTAGGCCTATGCAGTTAGCAAGGTCAGGTACATGCCCGGCTGTAGATTATTTTAGAAATGTGGATGTCCTCAAATTGAACAGCTGTAGAAGTGTTTTTTTGGATGTCCCAGCAGGCATATTTCAGAGGGGGGATGTCCATTGTCAGTGACATGCATTTCCCAGCTAGCCATTCAAAAACTCAGATGTGCAGCAGTGGCCTGCTGTTTGGAGAGTGTATTTACATACGGGTTTCATTGGTCAGAAGATATGAACTGTGGTGGTGACAGCGCATATTGCTCTACCCCCTGGAAGCATTCTAGCCATGAAATGAGCACTTTCTTGCACCCTGTTGGTGGTCAGGCGAAGGTATAAACATGGATGCTTCCATACCCAAGGCCACGTATGCTTGTACCCTTCTGAAATCACACCACAATGTGCATCTTTGTTGCTCAGCCCAGGCTATGCCTTCAGCATGCCCCCATTCTATTTATTTTTATTTATTTTATTTATTTATTTATTTAACAGTTTTTCTATAGCACCTTTTCATTTAATCAAGGCGGTTAACATTAATATCAACTTTTACAAAGAATTTCAAATGTAAACAGTAACATCAAACTTCACAAATTTGAACATTATTATCCAACTTTTACAAAGAATTTGCAATTGTAACAATAACATCGACATTGGATGTCCTCATTCCACAGATATCCATATACCCATTTTTTAAAATTAATCTGGGGACATCTTTGTGATTTGGACATCTATGTGACCATTTTCAGACATTCAAAGCATGAACAGGGTTTATTGAAAAAAAAAAAAACAAAAAACCAGTGACGTCTTTCATCTCTAGAATGTTAGGCAATTCTTTTATTTTTTTTCACTGCCTTTTTAAAGTCTTGGAAAAATTGTATAAAGCTATTATAACAGGATATAACTAATTAGAAAAACTGACATGTTTAGAACAGGTTGTTTGCTGCTGCTGTCTTTAATAATTGATGAGAATTTGATTGCAAAAACTTTTGTACTTTCAAGATGACATTTTTTGACTTAACCCTACAGTGTCTTCAGAGTTTGCATTTGAAAAATACTAATATTTTAGGCATATGCATAGAGACCTATGCACTGAAGGTTAGTATGAATGCTATACCGGTCTGCAGACACTGCACTTGCTAAGACCTAAAATTTAATAGCTACCTCAAACTAGCCATTAACGTTTTATCATTCATGCTAATAAAAATGCTTAGCTAGCAGGATACATTAAGGCTTCCTGATGGAGGACATGGGACTGTTAAAAGCAGGAAATGTTGAGGGGTAGAAAACAAGAGAGTGAAGGAGGAGAGGAAAGGAGAGAGAGGCAGGAAGAGAATAAACTTCAAAAACAATTACACATTTCTTTCTGCAAGAAAATACATTTTAAAATCAACCACAAATAATTTATTTTTCTGTCAGTGGTGTTTTTGATACCATTATGCCTGGTGCACAATATTTCAAAGTTATGAACATTTTGTATATTTTGGCCCTCATTTACTAACTTCTTGAATTTTTTTATTTATTAAAATTTACAAAATTATGCCAATGAAAAACCTTGAGAAGATTATAGGATAGATAAAACAAAATCAACAAATGAATTACAGAAAATAATTGTTAATCATATAACCTATATCACAATTATAAGAGGGGAAGGGGAATTACCAAATTAAAGTAAAATTCTGCAAAGCTTTACTTTGGAAATAAAAGGCAAATATTGAGGTTACATTTCAAAAATGAACAGGGACACTTCCGGCATTATGTTGGATTATTTACGAAGATGTCGACTTGCACACATTTATCATTCAAAAACAGGGAGCTTGATTCAGGGAGGGGGACGTCTAGGTCATCCAGATATTCCCAATGAAGACGGGCCCATTTGGGCCCGATTCTGGACAGTGGGAACTAAGCATTCCCGCAGTGCACAGAATCAAGCCCATGGACGGCCCAGTGTGCCCCTGCCGCCTGTGGGGACATCCTCCCCGCAGGCACCCCGGACTTCTGTGGCTGCGGCCCCCATCTTCCCAGCCACCTAATCCATGGCTGGCCTGCCGGGACCTGGATCGGGCAGTGGGGACCCTCCCGCACCTGGCCTCAGCCCCGGGGGAGTTTCTCGGACCCGATCACCCTGCTGCTGCTTTGAGGTGGAATAAGCAGCATGTCCCCTTTGACCCGGCAGGATGCACAGGGCCGTGACCTGAATCAGCTCTGTATGTCCTGCCAGGCTGCACCTGCCCCTGCTCTGCCCAGATCCCGCTGGCTCTCCCCATCCTGCTGCTCAGGATGTACGGGGAGAACTAGAGGGGGAATCAGGCCCTTAATGAGCTGTAAGGATTCGTAAAGATATAAGAGGTATTTTTATATGTAATCAAGTATTTTCATGGTTAGTCCATAAAAACAATGTCCCCCCAGTTAAAGAATCCAGGATCTGATCAACAGAAAAGCCTTCCTTTTCCACTGAGACACTTTGGAGTCATGAGGGAAGTCTCTAACAAGTAGACCTAGGAATGTGGAGGCACATTCCAGCATGTGTGTCCAGACCACTGTGTGTCCGATTGGAATTGGGATGCACAGAGGTAGACCCAATTCCAATCCCGTGGAGGCTATGCGTGTCCTGCGGGATCCGAACCGGGTCTAGGGTCTGTACATACAGGCCGGGAACTGATTACGATCGGCCTGCACATACAAACCCATGTCTAGCTAACTCAATCAGGCTCCTGAATGGAGCCACAGCGCCATGGCATCCTGGAGCCATGTTCCCCGGCTGCTGACCATTCTTTCCTTTCCCCACAGCCCGACCTCCGATCTGGCCTTCTATGGCCAGGGTCGGGCTGCCGGGAGCCCCCTGCACCACCTCACCTCACTTGCACTGCCTGGGCCTGCCATCCCCTGATGAACAGGGGGACTTATTCCACCTTCAAGGTGGAATAAGTCCCCCATCCAGTCTGCTGACCCCGGACTTACAGGACTGACTTCAGAAGCGGTCCAGTATGTCCGGGGTCATGGACCGCCCACTGCCCGCCCTAACTCTGCCTCCGCAATGTCCCCTCCCATCCCTGTCTAAGCCTCTCCATAGAAACTCCTTGTTTATATGGGGAGGCTTTTGACAGGGCTGGCAAGGTGACGAATAGCAAGGATGGACGTCCCAATGGGACAGAATAGATCCCATAGTCTCAGGATGATGAAAAAGAATTGTTAAAAAAACAATTGTTATCTAGGTCCATTGCTAAGCTATCCAACAATTTCTCTTCTGAGGTATCCAAAAATACAATCACATTTAAAGTTTCCTCTAAAGCAGCTGGCATCTCTACATTTCCATCACGATCAACCTTCTCACATGGGGGAAGATAGCAAGCCTTACCAACTGGTGGAACTGACTGAGCAGGTACATTAAGGGACATGTTTACTAAACTGGGCTAATGGTTAGCACTCACTATTTGTAGCTAGGTTCTATGTTAATCAATGGGACTTATTTAGAAATAGCTTGTGCTAAACAGCTTAGTAAACATGGCCCTAAGTGACTCCATAAGATACTACTTTTAAACATATCCACAGCCAAAACATTCTAAATCTTACATCTTTTTACATTTTACAAGTATTCAACTTTATGCTGGAGGGCCTTGACTATAGAAGCCTGCAAATTACCACATACTTCTGTTTTAGTTTCCAGATCCTTTGCATGCTTATCAATATTAAAAATGTTTATTTGTTGCACCAATGCTTTACTCTGAAAACGCAAAAAACACCAACAAGGAATCTGAAAATGTGAAATACAAAAATAGCACAAAAATGGGTCCTAAAACCAGCCTCAAAAAGGAAAATTCTGGCCAAAAAATAAAGCAGCTTAAACTGGTTTTATATATATATATATCCTTCCAAACCACCCTTCACTGTACGTCAGAGTGACAATTCACCACACGATCTCCTTGGCTGCCCACCCAAACCCAAAGATCAGCCAAGGATATCAATGACCAGAGATGCTAGAAAGACACTATGGATAGCACTGAGGGAGCTGCACAGGTCCACAGCAGAGATGAGGGTATGTGTCCATGGGACTACCATAGGGCAGACACTCTACAGAGTGGGACTACATGGAACAGTGGCCCAGAGAGAGCCATTGCTCACAAAAGGACACAGGACAACTTTTTTGTATGTGTAAAAGGACATGTGTGGATCATCCCCAACACATGGCTGTTGGTCATAATGGCAGATGAGATGGAACCCTGAATCCTTGGCCCATCATGGGCAGCACCATGTGTTGGGCAATGTGTTTACCGTCACCCCTGGGCAACCATTTCCACAGTGAATTATGGCAATGGCAGCCGCATGCTGTGCTGATGGTATCATTGTCAGGGACAGGAAAGGTGGGCAGGTGTTCTGGACTGATGGTTGCCATCAAAGATATTGCATTCATCATGGATGTCCTGTGACAGTCTGCCTGAGATTGGGGAACAGGACAATGACCCAACATATACTGCCAACGCCTCCCTAACCTGACACAGAAGAATGGCATGGTATCGTGTTGGCAAAGAGCACAACGTGGTCCAACTGGTATCCATGGCATCACTGCAGGTGTGCTGTGTAGCAACGCATACCAGAAATGGATTGATGTGGGGCAGGGTGGCCTGGGGAATGGGGCCGCATCCCAGTGCCCAGATGTGCATGCCTATCTGTGCCGGTCCCCAGGATAGTTGCAGCTGTAAATGCAGCAAACAGTGCCTCAATATTGTATAGACATTAGTGGGTGCACGCATCACCACAGTCCCGCCATCATATATTCACATGCCTAATTACTTTTCAGTGTCCCAGTGACGTATGTCTCACTCCTCAACACATCTTGGGATGTTGTGTAGAGCACATGGTGTCAATCCCCCCCCCATCCATGCTGATTATGGATTGTATTGTGACATGTCATGACTGACACACAGGGGATGGATACCTTAGCAATGCACTTTACATACATGTTGCCTATGTGCATGACACTGATGTATCATCTGCTGGGCACTCTACATTGGTGCATACTGGGACACAAGGACACAGGTGTGTGGTGATATACTCCACCAGCTGCACAATGTGACATGGGTGGCGTATCACCATTCTACATGCTGATAATGCCACCATGCCCAACTGGATCCTCCCACACAACCAATGTACGTGTCAGATGCCATATTCCCACATGTTTCCTGCTACAATAGCATACATGCACTGTAGCAGCTATAGCACATGTTCATCAGAACACCACACAGTTCAGGACATAGTACACAGCTTCATGTACATGGTTCTGCTAAAGCAGGCCACCCAGCACTGACTGAATAGCCCAATGTTTTGTTACATGATATTTCACCCCACAATTTATCCTTGATATTTCTGTCAGACCATCCCACCCAGTACATATTTGGTGGCCATCCCACTACCCTCCCATGCACCATGCATGCAACAGTCACATAGGGCATTGGGTCACACACATATGTACCTACATACATACATGGTATATGTGTGGCCATATTGCCATCCATATCTACAGGATGTGTAAGTTGCTTGCACAGGACAGTGTGTGTGAGTGATGAACAGGGTTGCATTTCCCAGAGCAGTTGCATGTTTATGTTTATGTTTATTTTTATGTTTATTGAGTCTCTTGCTATACCACGCCTTGATTACACAAGGGCGGTTTACAAATGAAAATATACAAAGCGGGAATGACCAAAGACCAAGAAAGGAAATGTACTCCAATATCTGATAGAAGAGCAGCAGAACAGGCTAGAGGCAAAAGGTAAATAGGAGAGAGAGACAGGAGAACATAACTATTAGGTACATGGGGGGGGGGGGGCATCAGAGGCTGGGAGGTAAATCAAACACCAGTTGGAAGAGATAGGTTTTCAGGAGATTTTTGAAACTGGTATAGGAGGCTTCTTAATGCAACTCAGGAGGGAGGGAATTCCAAAGGAAGGGGGCAAGGAAAAAAACCCTGACTTGCGGGTAGACTGAAGGTGAGCATGAGAGGGCGAAGATAGTATGAACTGATTAATATGAACCAAGCAGAGACTATGCGTGGGAACATAGAACTGGAGAAGATCTGCCAGGTACTGGGGAGAGTCTGTTTAAATGACATGATGGGACAGAGTGAGAATTTTATAGCGGATTCAGTATGCACGAGGAAGCCAGTGGAGTTGGATGAGAATTGGCATAATAGGTTCTCTGCGGGATGTATATGTGATGATCCTAGCGGCCGTATTCTGTATCAGTTTGAGCCGATGCAATTGTGTCTGAGTTACACCGGCCAAAGTGAGATTGCAGAGGTCCCGATGTGACATTACTAAGGATAACAAGAGGGTAGTCAGTGCCTGGGAAGTAAAAAATGGGCATTTAGCTCTAATTTGGCTTAAGTAGTGGAGAGATTGACGAGAAAGGACAGAGATATGTTCATGGAAAGTGAGTGAGGGATCCAGGGTCACACCAAGATAGCAGATTGTAGACACCAGGGGGATAGGAGTGTAGGCAAGGACAGGAGCAGACATGTGTCTGGTGTGTGGCTTGCAGCCATTGTGCACACAGGATGGGCCTAGGGGAGAGCACTCATTGGCAGAGCTGTGCACTGCATGGAGGGTGGGGTGGACCCTTGGGTCACGGTGATGCCTGACATGTGTTGTTTCGGTATTATGTGTCTACATGTGACCTTGGGGGCTACATGCAGGCTCACGTGCTTACAATGGTGGATAGCAGGAGGTGGCTGTCAGGGGAACCTGCAGGGATGTGGGAACTGGAATGGTTGCAATGGGTGGCTAGTTGGGATCGCCCCCACCACCCATGACCAATGTATCCAGCACCTGTTTGCAGTGATTGCACACTTCTGTGATGCACCTTGGTCTGGCCAATATATCCAGATATTGCATGGCATGGACATAAACATACTCATAAACGTAACCATGGGAGCTCCACACCTGGACACGTTTCAAAACCTACCGGCACGTGGGTGGGCCGTGTCCAGCTCTGGGAGCAGTCCATGGATGTAGATGGGCCCCAGTCTCTCTGCCAGCTGTTGTTCCAGGGTGGAAAGATTGGCCACACTGGGTCTGCCATCACCAGTGCCCATTGCATGCTGATGCTCGGCTGTGATGTGTGCTCTGACAGAGTGTTTTATGTCATTGAACCTTTTGTGTAGGCTTTCACAGTCCCAGTTTTGTCCACCGACCTCGGCAACAGCTTGCTGGATACGTTCCCATAGCATATTTCTGGTGCTGACAGGGGTCTGTGTGCTCAGGCTCCCATAGAGCACCTCATAGTTCTCAAGCACATTTGCAAGAGCACGTCATTCTCCTCTTGTGAGAAGTACACTGTCCTCTTGCGCGCCTCCTCAGGCACACGCTTCTTCTTGCCTTTGCCAGCACTGGGCTTGGCAGGCTGTTGTTGCTGCTGCTGTATCACCCCAGATGTGACAGCTTGTTCCTCTTCTGGGGCCTCGACTGTCAGCACCTCAGCACCAGGCTGCTCCTGTGGCACCTGCTCCAGCTCTTTTTCCTCTGTTTCTCGTCTGATAGAGGCCTGCTGTTCTTTGCCATTGTCCCCATGTGCATTTTATTTTTGCATTTTGTCAGTTCTTGACAGCAATGGCACAGCTCTTGCTGTGTTATCCCAACATGAATATCTCACTGTGTTTTGCAAGCACCACCGCGAAGCACATGTAGAAGGCGCCTAACCCTGTTTCCACATGCGCAGGATGCCTTACGTTTATATTCCGTGCCTTCCGCATGCACAGGGCACCTCATGTTTACATTCTGTGCCTTCCACATGTGCAGGGTGCCTCATGTTTACATTCCGCACCTTCCACATGTGCAAGGTGCCTCACATTTACGTTCTGCACTTTCTGCATGCGCAGGGCACCTTATGTTTATGTTCCGCGTCTTCCGCATGTGCAGGGTGCCTCACGTTTACGTTCCACGCCTTCTGCATGCACAGGGTACCTTCACAACATCCAATTAGTGTTGCTGCTCGTGTGTGGTGACTGAGGCCCAAGTGTGTGGTGTTTGTTCTCATCAGTTGCCCGTCCTCTCCCTTTCTCCCACAGTCCCTATTTGAGGCAGAGTGAATTTGCTGATCCTGTCGTCCAAGTGGCTCACTTTTACTTTGCTGCGAGTGCTGTCCAGTGATTGCATGATGAGGAAGAACAGCGGTTGCTTGATGAGGGAGATGGCGTCCAAGGGAGAGTGGCAATGGGCAGGGATCCAGTCTCGCAGCAACACAGACCTGCAGCTGTGGAGGGTCCATAGGCCAGGTATGGGGTGCCACGGCACCAGAGGCATGCAGAGGTCCAGACAGCCTCTCCTCTACAGGCCCAAGGCCATGCTCCAGGGCATGCATGAGGACCAGGTCATCTCCTCTATCGACTGAGCACAGGAGTTATTAGAGAGCTCTATGAGGATCTAAGATCTGACCTTGAGCCTCTGACTGGCTGGTCTCATGTCATACCAGGGTTGGTCAAGCTCCTGAGTGCCCTACATTTCTTTGCTTCTGGCTGCTTCCAGACATCAGAGGCAGCAGTTGGTGGAATGAGCCAGCCCACCTTCTCACGCTGTATCCACCAGGTATTGCAAGCCATGATCAACCGGGTAAGGAATTACATTGTATTTCGTGACAGTAGGCAACAATGGGGGGCCCTGAATCAGAGATTTGAGCAGATTGCAGGGATACCACATGTGATGTGAGCTATTGATTGCACACATGTGCCCTGGTCCCACCCAGAGACAGGGAGGCAGTGTTCTGCAACCACACGCACTACCATTCCCTGAATGTGCAGGTTGTTTGTGATACAAATATGCATATCCTAAATGTGGTTCCTAGGTTTCCAGGGTCCACCCATGACTCCTATATCCTGCATCACTCAGCACTATTAAAACAGTTTGAGAAATGACCGTATGAGGACTGTGTCCATCTGGGTAGGTAATTTTTCTATCTACTAGGTGCATACTGTTTATGTGATACGGGGTGCATGACCACTATCATAGATAGGGCAGGGTCCCATGTGGTTTTGGTTGGAACCTTTATGTCAGGATATCTCATGCTGAGAACAACACATGGGCTACTGCAGGAATACTGTTTTTATGTCTGACATGTTACACATTGGTGTTTCTGCTATGGCATATCAAAGCACAGCCAGGGCATTTTTCTGTAGCTGCATTACAACTGCACATGGTACTCCCTTGTTTTATATATCTGTTATTTGGGTTGTGGGAATCTGCAAAGTCTGGTACCATTAGCTGCTATCTCTGCATGTCACTGTCTCCAGACTGATCTGCAAGTCACTGTTTGTGTTTTCACAATGATATGTGTATGCAATTTCTTTTGACTATGTGGTTTGTGGGACCATGCAGCCATGAGGTTTAGATCAATATTCCAAGCTCCTGTTCCATTTGAATTTTATTTGAGCCTCTGCAGGTATCTGAACATGTGATGTGGTTATCATGTGCTATTCTGCAGCATGTGCTGGGCAGCAGATCTGCTGGTTACACCTCTCATGACCTAGATATCCACATTTCCATCTGCCAGCCTTTGAGGTGTATCACTATTTCTATCTCTTGCCAATCACTGCCTGTAGAATGACTTGCTGAGCTGGAACTCTGATTAACAGGTATTTACCCTTGATGAGCAATTGACTTGTGCTTGATGACACCTGCAGCACCTTGCACAATGTTCCCCTGTGGTCAGGGAGGTTGTGTAGGGCGTTTCTGCCAGCAATGACAGAGCAACAGCAGATGTCACCCAAACACACCTTCTGGAGGGAACTGAAGGGATTGTCCAGTATGCAGGAGTGATGTTTGCACAAGGCCGCCGCCGGCGGGAACAGCGAGAAAGACCGCCGCCATCTGCAGGCTCCCCCGAGAGGGGTAGAGCACCTGAGCCGGCCGGCCATCCTTCTCGCTCAGTGACTCCAGCCCAATCGGGGCTGTGGGAGGAGGAGCAGCACACTTAAAAGAAGCCGCCGCCGGCGGGAACAGCGAGAAAGACCGCCGACATCTGCAGGCTCCCCCGAGAGGAGTAGAGCACCTGAGCGGGCCGGCCAGCCTTCCCGCTCAGTGACTCCAGCCCTATCGGGGCTGTGGGAGGAGGAGCAGCACACTTAAAAGAAGCCGCCGCCGGATGGAACAGTGAGAAAGACCGCTGCCATCTGCAGGCTCCCCCGAGAGGGGTAGAGCACCTGAGCGGGCCGGCCAGCCTTCCCGCTCAGTGACTCCAGCCCAATTAGGGCTGTGGGAGGAGGAGCAGAACATTTAAAAGAAGCCGCCGCCAGGCGGGCCTGCGCCTGCCGGGTCCACGCCTGAGGGCCTCACCAGAGGGTCTTTTGGCGTGGCCCTTAGGCGGGGCACGATAGGACGGGATCAAGCATAACCCAGATCCAGCAGCCCAATAATCCACTCTATTAACAAGGACAATACTAGAAACCCCACAAAGCAGCGGAAGCGAAAATGTTTTCCTACAACTGTTACGGTAACCTGCAAAATAAAGTATTCCGCTGTCCTAAGGTCTGTGAAGCTCATACCACGAAGCTGTACTTACCTCTAACTAGGAGCCTCGATATAACTAGCAATCGTGTATATCTATGTACAATCCGTATTTACTACATAAACAGCTCTTGTATGTAGCATTGTATTATTACCAGCCAATCATATGCATAGAATGTAGGAAACTGTAACTATTGTTCTATTGCAAATTTGATAACTGCATATATACTGCACCATATCTTGAAGCTAGCCAACCTTATATGTTGTACATATTCTAGTGAGTTGACACCTGTACCACCCATAGTATAATCACAATTATTTGCACTTCATCCTAGCCACCAGATTTCCTCCACCCTACACACACTCAATAATTACACCCTACAGGGTTGGTGATGAAAATGTCTCCCTTAGGCATCACCTTAGTTGTTCTTTATCTCCTATCAGAATTGATCAATAATGCCACAGCTCTGTCTTCCAATCAGTTTAACATACCAATCCTTTGGAACCATAAGAGGAGATGGTCAAATGATACCTTTCACAGATTTGACGAACTGCCCCAAACCCGCCACTCCCACTTACTGCATATCGCACTACAACAGAACAAGAAATCAAAACAAGCGGAAAACTCGCATACTCAAAGCCTAAGATGTGCGCTCATAAACGCCCGATCAATACGCAAAAAATGGTCAGTGATCACAGAACTGATATCTTACCATGACCTTGACATTTTATTTTTATTTATTTTATTTAGCTGCATTTATATCCTGCTTTTCACTGGGTCAAAGCGATTGGGGGATGCATTTAACACGAGGGGATATGAGACACATACACTAATACTTACAGGGAACATGGGCAATGGAGGGTTAAGTGGCTTGCCCAAGACCACAAGGAGCACCTGTGGGACTAGAAACCCCAGTCCTTCCGGCCCAAGGTTGCTGTCCTCTAGTGGGATTTGAACCACTGACCTTCCGGCCTGTAGTACCTTGCCCCAACCACTAGGCCACTTCTCCCTCCTCTCACATTCCCATGATTACAGAGACATGGCTCTCTAGCGATGATAATTTCCTACTCAACCAATTCTTGCCATCCAATTTCACAATTCACACATGTCATAGAAACAACAAAGGAGGAGGAGGAGTACTCGCCCTCACCAAATCGGACCTACATTTCCACCTGATAAATGCAGACAGCACAAAGAATCTGGAATCAATTATATATCCAACAAACTCTGCTCTGTTAATCTCATCTACAGAGCCCCATCACTTGATCCGGATGCCCTTTCCTCAATAATTGACCTGGCATCTAACACTCAAAGCCCATGCACACCAAGCTGGGTTTTGGGAGATTTCAACCTACCATCACTACAAAAGACTCAGGCTTCAGCCTTCCTTGAGGCTCTAAAAGACCTAGGATATACCCAACTAGTAGATGACCCTACCCATGTTAAAGGAGGTCTACTAGACCTGATATTTGCTCCATAGACATATCCCAAGTCAAAAGACACCAACGGACTGTCTATAACCGCAGTTCCCTGGTCTGACCATAAACTGATTGTCTTCCAACTACCCATACTCAGAAACAACCAGAACAAAGTCAAAAGGCAGATTAAATCCTCCAATGCACCAAAACAAAGGTTTCAAGCCTTCGATAGAGATGTAATCCTGAGTAAAGCACGCCCACTTCTTACTGCAACAATACTCAATCCGGAAGATATGGTTTCTGAATGGAACAAGAGCTTCAGTAATATTGCCTTACGTCCACCATCCAACAAGCCACCAAGGACGCGAGCCTCAGCAGTTTGGTACACCTCAGAACTACGATCATCTCTCACCATCCTACGGAAGTTGGAAAAATGCTGGCGTAAATCTCACTCAGAAGTAGATCAAGAGGCATATAATTCCCATATTGCATATCATCGTGAAGCGGTAACTGCAAATTTAAAGCAATTTCACATAGATTCTCTGAAACGATCATTGAACAAACCTCATGACCTTTTCAGCCTCGTAAAGAACTTAACTAAGGAACCGGTACCTGAACAATCAAATGAAATCCACCCTCAAGACTTTGGGAGTGCTCTGTTGGTGTGTGGAGGTGCGACCCTGACCATCGGGCTAGTGTGCTTCTGTGCCTGTACCTGACTCCCGACGCTGTAGTACTTCCTGGCTCTACCGGGCAGGCGTGCCCAGGGCAGCTCGCTCTCTGGGGGACCTTCCGGGGTTTAAAACTGCCGCCTGGATAACATCTTGCTGGAGTGCTCTGTTGGTGTGTGGCGGTGCGACCCTGACCATCGGGCTAGTGTGCTTCTGTGCCTGTACCTGACTCCCGACGCTGCAGTACTTCCTGGCTCTACCGGGCAGGTGTGCCCAGAGCAGCTTGCTCTCTGGGGGACCTTCCGGGGTTTAAAACTGCCGCCTGGATAACATCTTGCTGGAGTGCTCTGTTGGTGTGTGGAGGTGCGACCCTGACCATCGGGCTAGTGTGCTTCTGTGCCTGTACCTGACTCCCGACGCTGCAGTACTTCCTGGCTCTACCGGGCAGGCATGCCCAGGGCAGCTCGCTCTCTGGGGGACCTTCTGGGGTATATATGTTTGTTTTGTTTCTCTCCGCGATTGCGGAGTGCGATTGCAGGGCGTGTTTGAAGAGGCGTGTCTAAAGGGGCATTTCTCACCCCTTAGACGCCCCTTCGACGCAACTGCGACGCACGCGGCGCCTGGGTGAGTGTTTAGTGTTTTTCTTTTTTAATTGCTGAGGTTTGTGGCTGATTTTGATTATATCCTCTGTTTTGTGGTTTTCATGTTCTATATTGCATTAGCTTATTATGGGTAAACGTAAGGGTAAATCTAAGCCTAAGCCTCTGGAGACCGGCTCTGGGGATAGTAAGTTAACCGGTCCTCTGGATAAGCACTTTGCTCCTAGGCTGGCACAATCTTCTCCCGAAGGGGCTTTGTTAAGCCCGGGTGGGAGATCCCCTCCTCCTTGTCCTGTCCCGTTGGATAACGTGATGTCTGGTTTACCTTCTTCTGTCCGCAGAACTGATAACTTAATTTCTTTACCTACTCCTGTACACCTCCCGACCTTGGAAGGTGTCGTGGAACTCCCAGTTTTGCTTCCTGATGGGGAAGTCACCTTAAAAGATTTATGGGGCGCCTTAAAGTGTATCGATACTAAAGTATCGGTCGCTGTAGGCTCCTTATGTCAATACACTCAGGAGGCTGCTGTTTCATTACAGCAGCTAGATAAGAAAGTGTCCACCCTCAAGACTTTGCTGACTATCTCCAAGCAAAGATAAGCCATACCAACAAATCTCCAGTACCCTCAATGGCATTTGTACAAAGCAATATAACACCCTTGACCATGTTCACTACGCCATCTAAGAAACACATTGAAAACACCATCGCTACGATCAACACCACCACTGCCCAGACTGACCCCTGCCCTGCCTTCTGGATAAAAGAGCTACAGTCTGCTCTTAGCCCTTTTATAGCCAGGCTCATGGAAAGATCCTTCACAACAGGGGTGTTTCCTCAATCCCTCAAACATACCTCCATTAGACCTCTGATGAAAAACAGCAAGCTTAACAGCCTGAAAGTGGACTCATATAGACCGATATCGAGCATACCACTTCTTGCCAAAATAATAGAAAAAGAGGTACAAAGACAAATTCAAGACCACGTTGACAACATTTCCCCACTAGATCCATGCCAACACGGTTTTAGAGAACAACATGGCATGGAAACCCTCCTCACCATACTTATCAATAATATAACCACTGAAATTGATAACATCCAGTAGGGATTTGTCTTTATTTTCCTTGACATAGCAGCTGCTTTTGACTCAGTATGTCACGAGCTACTTCTGGGGCGCCTCAGAGAGAAGGGTATTTCCGAGACAGCGATAGCCTGGTGCGAATCATACCTCACAAACAGATGGCAACATGTACGTTCAGGTGCCGCAACTTCTAAACCTTTCCACCAGAAGCAAGGAGTCCCTCAGGGATCCTCCCTCTCCGCCCTGATGTTTAATATCTACATGCAGCCTATCTGTAACCACATTCGCTCTTTTGGGGTAAACTGCCTGATATACCCAGACGACGTCCTACTTTACATGCCCTTCTAGACAGAAAACCCAGACCTTTCACCACTTACAGAATGCTTTGATGCACTATCCAATTGGCTCCAATCCCAAAACCTTAGAATTCAGCACAAGAAAACTGAGGTGCTGTTCATCACGAGGAATTTAAATTTTATCACACCAACACATATAAAAATCAGGGAAGTGGAACTTCAGACCAAATCCTCGATCCGTTACCTTGGAGTCACCCTGGACCGGCGCCTTGACATGAAGATCCACATAAGTAACGTAGCTAGAGCAATATACCACAAGATCCGTACCCTCAGGCATCTCCGTTTCCTACTTGAACCAAGCGACTTCCGGACTATTTATCAGGTGCTAATCATGCCTCATTTTGACAACGCAAATTCAATCCTGCACGGTCTCCCTCATTCTACTTTAAACCCTCTACAGCTCGTGATAAACGCGGCAGTGAGAGTTCTAATCGGAGCGTCTAGGAAAGATCATATCACACCCATCCTAAAACATCTTCACTGGCTCCCCATACAGTCCAGACTATCTTTCAAAATTCTGCTGCTTACTTTCAAATCAATCAATGGGCTAGCCTCTACATCATTAGCAGAGCTTATCCATACCACACCATCCAACAGGTCCAGGAGATCGGCAGCTATCAACACATTAGTAGTCCCAAAAGAAATAACCCAATGCACTCATGCTACTGTTAACAGAGCTTTCAAACTATGTGCACCGAGAAGCTGGAATTCTCTTCCACCCAACATACGTGCAATCACTGACTTGGTCCAATTTAGGAAGGCAGTGAAACATTACCTATTCCTCCAGTACTACAAGATAGACGAGGATAAAGTAGTGTCACCCGCAGTCTAGATAGATATTATGACTAAACCTACCCTTAAGACACTCTTAAGTATAGCCTGTATAATATGAAAATCCGATGTAAATAGTTACCCTAGTTAACCAAGTTTTATTTCCTGTTTCCTGTAAGCACTGTTCATTATATGCAACGTGTATGTTTTATGTTTTATGTAAACCGCATTGATGTCAAATAGCGCGGTATAAAAGAAATGTAAATAAATAAATAAAAATAACTAAAAGGCCCTGTGCTTTGGAGGGGTTTGCACTATCAACATCACACAACTGCAGTTTATCTCCCATCAGTGGCAGCCTCAGAGGGATACACTCAGCCCCCATCTCATCTATGTATAGCTGCCCAGATGATTTGCACCAATTTTCCCTCCATCAGGTAGATGTGTTCATGTATAGGGCACTGGCATGATGGAGTTATGGTCATTTTGTGCCTCCCAATGCCCAGTGCACCTGTGCTACTGCATTCCTGAACAAAACACTCTTCACCTCAGCAGCTGTACACAAGTGAGGTGTGACCTGGCAGGCTTCCTTTACAGCCAATCTGACATGCACAGCTCCCCTCAAGGGTGGAGGGGGGAGGCCGGGACTGGGAATGATCTCTTGGTGGGGGCTTCCAGGATAGGGGTTGTAGGTGGCAGATGCTAGGCAGACCCGGGAGGTGTTGGGAGCTGATGTTGGGGAAAGGTTAGATTGTGATGGGGCGGAGTGGGGGGGGTGAACATGCAGAGGGCAAATATTATTTGGTTGGGGTCAGGTAGGGCTCTATGATTGTCTGTGTATTTGGAGTGAAGGTGCAGACTGTGGATGGTTGGGTGACATCTGAGTGGCCAACACAGGGATTAGAGGAAGCTGTGCAGTAAAGACTAAAGGGGATGGTTGAGTATATTGTAGGAGATGTAGAGGCAGAATGGCAGGAAACTAGATGTGAGAGGACAGGACACACAGATAGCAGACTATGGCGAGCTAGCAGAGAACATGCTGACACCAGATGAAGGTGACTGGACCAGTTCACATGACCGCTCACATTTCCCAAACACAAAGGTTAAAGCATACCTGTTATCTAAATGGTGTTTGGCTCCACGTTGTCTGGTTTGATATATGTGCACTGTTCACCTCT
Source organism: Ichthyophis bannanicus (assembly GCA_033557465.1). Lineage (NCBI taxonomy): Eukaryota > Metazoa > Chordata > Amphibia > Gymnophiona > Ichthyophiidae > Ichthyophis > Ichthyophis bannanicus. The sequence continues at coordinate 1,383,505,908 of CM066032.1, read as the reverse complement.
TGGCATTTGGTCTACTGTCCAAGTCACTTACCTAACATTGTTCTCATCCCATTGTTGTTGTACATTTCAGATTTTGTTTTTTGGGTAACCAGTTTCATTGTTGTCTTTCAGTTTGCACATTCTGATTCCTGCTTATTGGTTTGCTGATAGACTACAAATGGCGGCATCAATTCCTTTAGTTCTGCCCAAGCGGTTACCTAAACGGTTTGTGTTACAGTTATTGTCCCTAGTTCTTAAGAGGAATTTTTTAAAGTTTGGGGATACATATTATCAACAAATCCATGGGATAGCGATGGGTGCCATGGTGGCCCCATCGATTGCCACCTTCTATATGCACCAGTTTGAAAGTCAATACATATATCCGTCAGAATGGTTTTCAGACATCCGCATGTGGACTAGATACCTTGATGATATTTTTTTCTTCTGGACTAATACGGAGATCCGGTTAAAAGCATTTTTTGACTGGATTAATTCATTCTCAGACTATCTAAAGTTCACTCCAAAATATGATTTCGAGTCTATTGAATTTTTGGATCTGCATCTGGTTAAAGACCATTCCAATATAAAATCGATGTTGTATCGGAAGACAGTGCAACGAAACACTTTATTACATTTTCAAAGTTATCACCCAGGGTCCTTGAGAAGGGGATTACCGGTAGGGCAATTTATTAGATTACGCTGATTGTGTTCTACCAATGAAGAATATCGTAAACAAGCATTTAGTTTAAAGCTCCGACTTTGGGAGTGAGGTTATCCTAATTCCATCATTGATAGAACATATCATAGAGCTTGTTATAATTACACAGACTGGTGGCAGAGGAGTAATGATAATCGAGAGAGTGACTTGGAAAAATCCCATCCCTTTGTGGGTATTCTGCCTTTTATGCCCCAATCCAAGGATGTGGTGTCCATTCTTAGGAAACACTGGGCAATATTGTCCTTGCATTCATGTTTTGATAAGCCACTAATGTTGGCTTTCAAAGGAGGACGTAATATCGCTGATTGGGTGGTTCATACCACAGAGGAGATTTCTCTACCGCCAGAGAAGGGTCATTTCCAGTGCCAGCAATGTGATTTCTGTGTGTCAACACTAAAGGGTCCAACTTGGGAACATCCTGTGAACCATCATAGTTTTCATAGTACATTGTATACTACCTGTTTGTCCACTTTTGTGGTTTATGTGCTAATTTGTCCTTGTAACTAACTCTATGTTGGAAAAACTATACGAAGTATGAAAAAGAGATTGCAAGAAAATCAGTCTTGAATCGGTTTTCTCTGCCCCCGTGGTTCAACATTGTCATGATTTTCAACACTTATTTCAGGATTTACGTTGGCGAATTTTAGATCATATCCCAGAAAAGATGAGAGGCGGGGATCCAGCATCCCGTCTTCTGTATAGGGAACAATTTTGGATCTATCAGTTAAACTCGCTGATACCTGAGGGTTAAATTCATCTGTTGATTGATGGAGTATTTTATGAATGCTCCAGGGACATCAAAGAGGTTGATTCTAGGTAACTGGTCATTATCTCATTGGTTGTCCATTAGTTATGTCATTCAATGGAGGTATATAAAAGGAATAAGGCTGACTTCGGCTAGTTCAAATTTGCAATGGAGTTTTGAAAAAGGGCTGAGAGTATTGGGAGCCCAAAACACAACGTTGGGTCAACATTTATTATATACTATATGCCAAGTTGCAAGTTGAATGAGGACTATGGGAACTTCGTTTCAAGCTGACTTTGGACATTTTGCTGCTTTATCCGTCTCCCCTTTAGTTTCTGCATCTTTGGCGGCATCGTAGGAGAGTTGAAACACATCACCTGGATATCGTGAGGGGAGCTTTTTGGAAAGCTAAGTAAATCTTTATAACCCTCGTTGGAGGAGCAGTATATATATGCAGCACAATAATATTTGTTGAATTTCGGCTGTGTTTGAATGAGACCTATCCAATAGGATTAAGTGCCTAATAGTCTGGCTGGATTTATTTCCTACACTAAATCGATTATACTCTATGATTTGGATATCTTGAGTGTATTGATTGTTGGGGTTGTGTCCCTATTTTATAAAAAGAAAAAAGGAATGTTCATGCTACGAGAAGATTGTCTATCTTCAAGGCATTAGTTCCGACAAAAATTTAGGTTCAATTCATATATCTCTTTAGAATTGGGATCATATTATTTGTGGGATATAGTGTTTGGGTTTAGTAGGGTTAATAGTTAGATGGACTAAGATTAGCATGTTTAACACAGCTGAGGTGGGCTGGTCATGTTGTTAATGTGACAGTGGCACTTGTTTTCTTTCACCAGTAGGTGATGTGTTTTTGTTTTCAGAGATGTGTAGCTTTAATATTTGCAGATATGTGTTGTGCAAGATAGGGTTTGGTCCTCCATAACTGGTGGTACTGCATTTTGTATATGGCAGGTTTTTAATGTGTTTGTCATGGGCATGGATATTTTTGGTAGCATATTGAAAGAAGATCACTGGTATGTCTCTCAGTCTGAGATCCTGAGGCTAAGGGACACATGCTCTCAAAAGATGCGGTGTGTTTATTGCAATATTGTATATGCTAGATGTTATAACAACATTATTTGTGTGTGTGTGTGTGAAGGGGACGGGCAGGCTGCAATGGAGAGGTACAGGCATGTACATCCAGACATCGTGTGTGCACATATGTTACTTGGTGAACTGTCACATTTTCTTTCTGCAGGTGATGCTGGATATGGGTGTCAGGCCTGGTTGCTGACCCCTGTGTGTTTTCCACAGTTACCTGCAGAGATGAGGTACAATGGGGCCCATGTCTCCACCCACTCTGTCATGGAGCACACCTTTGGTGTGTTAATGAGTTGCTTCAGGTGTCTGGATAAGACCAGCGGGGCCTTACAATACCAACCCATGACTGTGGCACAGATAATTCTGGCCTGCTGCATCCTGCACAACACTGCTCTCAGGCACAATATCCCAGTTGACATTAATCTGGATCTGGAAGATGATCTGTGTGCCCTCCTGTACATGGCCGTGGATACACACGTGTGGGCACAGCAATCTGGCAATGTCTAATTGAGCAGCTTATCTCATGTAAGTACTGTGTATGTGATGAAATGCATATGTGTACAAATGTGCATACTATCCTGTGTGCTTCAGGTCTGCAACCTAACATATGTGGGTCTGCTGTGTTTATGACTGTACAGAATTTGTTTGGCAAGCTATCACTCCTGCTGGTGTGGTGAGGTACCTAATTGGGCCAAGAGGATCTATATGCAGCCAACTGCAGTACAGCTCCATACACATGGCAATATGGCAATGATTTGGGACTGGTGTATCATACACAGTGGCATCAGAGGTATGCATTTTACAACACATACCTGCATATGTTCCACAAACATAACTGTCTGCTGTGCTAATTCTGTTGTGTCAATTGCCCTGCATAAATTGAGGGCACAGAACAACATTTGATTTGGGTGATGTTCCCTTGTATTCCTAATATATTACTCCAAACCTATCTTGCATACATACATACACCCCATGTCTATGATTTACCATCTACAGTATATGGCCATCTTGATTTCAGCAGTTGTTAATTGGACACCATAGTGTTGCTGACATTCCCAACTACGATGTTTGTGTACACATGTGATAAGAGTGGGAGTATTGCTCATTGCATTTATCTTTTTCTTTCCATTGTTCAAAAAGCCAACATGAATGTAACCTTGGATAGGCTCATGGCATTGCTCCTAAAAGCCTCATCTTTGAACCAGACAGGGGCCATGCTGTACACCCAACTAGAGACCACCAACCCGAACTACGACCAGCTTCAAACCTGCATGGGAGAGATGTCGGGATGGCTACAACAAAATAACATGTCGATCAATCATAAGAAGACCGAAGTAATGTTTATATCAAATACCTTGGGTTTCGAACCACCTCCAACAATCACATTGTGCAACAATACATACAATACTAAGAAAGAAATAAATATCTGGGAGTCACATTGATAACAAACTGAAAAAAAAAAACACCTCAACAACACCAACAAAGCCATCTTCCACAAGCTTAAAGTGCTACGACCCCTGCGGAACATACTAGATGCGTGCGATTTTCCGATCAGTTGCTCAGGCTCTCATCATGCCCCCACCTGGACTACTGCAACACCATCTTGCAGGGGCTACCAAGGAAAACACCAACATACTACAGATGGCCCAACACGTAGCAGCAAGGTCATCATGAGAACTCGCGTCACCGAACATATCACACCTGTATTGATGGAACTACACTGGCTTCCAGTTCGTTGCAAGGATTCAATACAAACATTGGTAACTACATTCAAGTTAATTAACAACCTGGCCCACTCATTCCTCTCCACCCTGATCTCCATGCAACCTTCAACCAGAAGCAGGAGAAACATGAACTCTGACACACTAAGAGTTCCAAACAGCTTTAGACACTTAAATGTCAGTACTAGTCTCAGAGCGTTGTACTTATCTGCCCACAAGTTATTGTACCAGATCCCTCAAGAGCTGATAGAAATTAAAGACATATGCAATTTCAGAAATCAACTGAAGACGCACCTGTTCATTGTCATTATACCAGATGAAAACTCCAAAAGGACAAAAGAAATTGAATTGCAGTATGTACAAATGTAAATATATGGTGGTTAGTGCCTGTGTAAATGTATGATAATAGCTAAGGTCTTTATATGGACCCGCATATGTGTGCTGTGTATCCCCCCCCCTGCTCTCTCTATCTAATCCCCAAATAATTCTGTCTGTAATTTATGACAAATCCCGTAATTGTAATCAAACCGCTTCTGATCGCTGGAAGGAGCGGTATATAAGTCCTTACTAAATAAATAAATAAATAAATAAATGTAGATGTGTTGTATATTGCAGTGTGTCTGGAGTATGAGTTGCATCATACAGATACACTGTGCAGACATATGTTCACTACTTAGTCCTGGTGTGAGGTATGATTGGCCCTTTACGTATCACAGCAGTAATAATGCTAAATTTCAGATGCCTCCCTGTGACTGATGTGATCGTGTCATGCATTGTGTTCCTTGTGGAAAATGTTCTACGTTTTGTCTGATGACAAATCTGAATGCTTTATCATTCACATTTGCCACATGACGGAATAGTTTAGACAGCAGGCAATGATATTTTAACATGCACAAAGACTAATCTCATACTTTCCAACCACCACCTCTGGGTCAGGGATGACAGCTTGTACACAATGACATCTTCAGGCAGTCCCTGTCCACCATATGCACCACACACCAGATATCCTCCACATTGGATAATGTTTGCCTAACATTATCAAACATCTTGTATGTAATTTGCTTGTTTGGTACTCAGAGTTCATTGAGAGGTCATTGTCCTGCAGCATTGATAGACATGATGGGGACATATGACACACCTGTAACACATGGCCATGGACATGTCTATGTGCCTGTGCAGATGTGAACATAATCTGTATTGATCAGTTTGAATGTCCTACACTTTCAATGGTAGCTGTGTTATGGTAATGTAATGGTTTAATGTTAAACGTTTCCTACTTGACATGTTAAACTTGCAGGCACTGGGATGGCACCTCATGATGTGTGATGAAAGGCATACCTACCTTTCTATTATCTTTTTCACAGAGCATGGGCCACCCACAGTGGAAAGGGCCAGCAGTGCATCTGCGGTCACCATCACCCACATGTTGGATGAGACAGCAACAACAGGAGATGATGCCTGAGAAGGGGTGGCATAAAGTCATGGAGCTTATGTTGAGGAGCACATGCCATTGCTGGACATTGATATCCAAGTGGCGGATCGGTGCATCCAGAGGATGCACACTGGCCTGGTGATATAGTCCACTGCTTGGGTGGAGTGGCTCCTTGGCACACCTTAGTTGTCACAGTCACTTACTAAGGATTCTCCCATCATCATCAGCAAAGCTCATGCCTCAATGTAGATACCCATTGCTGCAGAAAATGACTTGGAGAGAGCTGTGATGCTCCACACACCATTATAGCCAGGGACACGGACTAGTGGCAGCAAACAGTGACAACAGTGGTCTGCCACTCCTGACTGTCATATTCATTTTGCTTGTTTTACCATGTCACTGCCATAGCTCTATGAGTGACATCGAGGGGGATGTTTACTAAAGTGCGGTAAACGTGACTAACGCGCGTTATACGACGTTAACGACCGTAAGTGCCGTATAACGCGTGTACCGATGCGCTAACGACCGTTAACGTAATACTAGTGGAGGAGTAGCCTAGTGGTTGGGGCAAGGTACTTCAGGCCGGAAGGTCGGTGGTTCAAATCCCACTAGAGGACAGCAACCTTGGGCCGGAAGGACTGGGGATTCTAGTCCCACAGGTGCTCCTTGTGGTCTTGGGCAAGCCACTTAACCCTCCATAGCCCATGTTCCTTGTAAAATAGTTATCTCCAAGTTATAATGCCCTGTTCAATGTAATTTCAGCTTGTTCGATGTAAACCGCACTGATGCAGAATAGCGCGGTATATAAGAGAATGTAAATAAAATAAATAAATAAAAACTACGCGCGTTAAGCATAGTTAACGATCGTAAAGTCCCGCGGCGCGTTAAAACAGCGCAGAAGGTGGACAGTGGGCAGAGAGAAGGGGTCAATGGGCGGAGAGTGGGCGGGGAGAGGCTCCCCTCACACTAACGCACTGAATTCCTGAGCTCAATTCCAACGCGAATGAAAACCTGTCGTTAAAGGCATTTAAAGGGAAGAGAAACCATTTCCGTCAGCAATGTACAGAAAAACCGGGGAAACCCACAAAAAGTGAGCAGTGTGATACATGTGCACAGAACAAAATTTCACATAAAACGTTAAAAATGACCACAAGAAACATTTTAAAAAGCATAATTCAGCTGGGCAACAGTGATAGCAATGGGCAACAAGGAACAACACTCCCTGGAAAGCACCAAAAAAAAAAGAAATGATGTGTGGAAGGGTCTACGCTCCGCAGACCCTTTCAAAGATCATTTCATTGTAATGGAGCTGTCCTGGGAGTGTTGTGTAATGTTTCCCAATGATATCATTGTTGCCCAGCTTGGTTATGGGTGTGTGCCCCTTTTGTGAGGTATTTTCTGAGGTTTATGTGCACCTTTGTCTGCATACAAGGTAAATGAGGCCACAGTAAACCTGTTGCAGAGCAGGGTTTCTGACTCGTCAGGCCGGTTTAACTAACTCCAGGGACTGCACTGTCTCTGTGGCCACAGTGTGGTGCAACAGACACAGCCAGTGCCTGTAAGACCAGAGGGTCACAGGTTCAAATCCCAGCTGGGGCTCCTGCCAACCCAGTCCCCATAGTTTTACCCACCACTAAACAGTGATAGTAAAGACACTCCTTTATTGCAGAGAACATACGCATGGCCTATATTTTACCACACCAAACACAGACCCAGAAACAGGCACATTACCTAAAGCAGAGTCCCGCAAGTGCAGTCCTGGAGGGCCCCACACCATTCCGGTTTCATGCTGCCTCTAATAAAGATGCCTGTGCTGCATAGCTATGCAACACCCCCATGGTATGCAGATGTAACTCATGCATATTTATGAGGGACAGCATGAAAACCCGAACAGTGTTTGGAACACCAGGACTGGAGTTGGGGAACTCTGCCGTAAAGCAGCAGCCAACAGGGCCACACACCCACCCACAGGCCCCATTGGCCAATGCCACCTGGAGAGGCAAGACATTGGGCCCTGCCTGTATCTCCCAATACTAGCAGTTGCATACCTTAGCAATGCCACCCTACACCTGGGTATATGGTACACAGCTATCAAACGTTTCCTCTGATAACTGGCAGATATCAATTCCTACGTTAAGCACATTTTGCTCATTGAGCTCCACCATAACAATCATTCTGATGTCTGCGGTGTGTGCTGCAGGTCTGGTCTCTGACAGTGTTCACCACCCTGGGGAGTGACCCCCAAACAGTCTTGTGTACCATATCCATGCCTGTACTATGCCCAGGACTGGTGTGGTGGGTATGGCTGCTGACCACCTCTATAGTAGCACAATGCTGGCATAGGTGTGGGGGTGGCTGTCTGTCTATCCAGTGTGTGGTGGCTGCAAACACCTTCCACAGCCCACACTGCCAGCAATGTTGCCAGTATTGGGCTGCCAATGTGCATAATGAGGAGCAAGGTACCATGGGTATAGGCCGGACAGGGTGGCCTGGCCAAGGTGCATCTGCACAGGGCATAGGGCAGTGACAGGCACATTGTAGTGCCCGGCCACCACCTACACAGACAGGGTGACCTCAGTATATTCTGCTGAGAGATCACTCTCACCCTGACTGTGCAGTGACCACAGCATGGCTAGGCACTCCCATAGTGCTATCTAGTATTTCTCTCATGTGATAAATATGGGTTTCCTTTTGGGGCCCAGTCACTGATGTATCTGCTTGCTGTATGCTGACATCCCAGTTCTGGGTGCAGGCATCTCCACTGGGCACTAGCAGACTGTTTGCAGCTGGTAGGTGTTGTGATGGAGTGGCTTGCAGGGTGCAGTGGCTGATGGCTTGCACCAGGGGAATATCAGATAGTGGTGGGGTGCAGCATAGCATGTCCAGGCCTAATGTCTGTCTGCTATTGTGTTATGGCTGTGTACAGAGCTGCATTGACTGCCCTGTGGGGTGTCTGTTCCTCAGCAGGACTAGGGTTAATGTTCCCCTCTACTGCCACCTTTGCAGGGAGGTAGACTGTGGATCTTTTGATAGGAGACCCTGTTTGCCACCCTCAGCCCTGGGGGAGGGGGGTGGTGGTGCATGGGGGCTACACCTAACTGAAACAGACAGAGATGTCCAAGGTGTTCCTGCACAAACTACCTATCTCACACAGTAACACTGCTTTGGACCTGCGCCATGGCTTCTTTCAGCCATGGACGGTGCTGTGGACCTAGTGCTGGGCGCCTCACTGCACCCTCAGGGTGAGCACAGTACCCGCACAATGTGACGGTGTGTAGCTACTCTGTGCCAGTACAACACACGGTCGATACCCCCTATCAGGCCGAGGTGCTGTGGGGGTGCACATGGTCAGTTCCCCCTACCAGGCCGAGGTGCTGTGGGGGTGCATTCCCCATGGTGTGTATCTGTGGACAGCTGATTTGCATGTGCAGTGCATCATGGGTGTGACTGGCACAATCCAACCCTGTGAAACTCCAGCACCTGCTCACAGGCTCTGATAAACCATAGGCCATCACACGTACATCTGTTAGCATAATGCATAGGTGCAAGACACCCTACAGAGTCTGTAATATGAGATGCCCACACTGGTAAAAACACACGTACCCACACATGTAAAAAAACACACGTACCCACGCGCGCAGCTACGCACGGGGCTACGCACGTACCAATGCACGCAACCTCGCATGCACCAACGTACGTGGCTAGGCGCACTCCGAGGGTGTTTTTCTGACACCAATACTCAACGTAACGAAAAACATGCCTCCTCTTTCCCTCTGTAATGTACAGGGTGATGCCTGGGACAGCCTTCTGCGTTAGGCACACTGGGGACTCGAACCCATGCTGCCTGTAACAGCGGTCAGTACCGTAACCATTGTGCTACAGCTCTGTTTCAGTGCTTTGTGTCTGTACGTCTTCTTACGTTTAACACGCAGTAACGCGCCACGGCGCCCGGTAACGCTCGTTAATTTTTTTAACGCGCGTTAGTGGTGACGATGTACTGCCCATGTCCTTATTTGGGGTTTCTGTCACTACCGCGGCTCCTAACGCGAATTGCACTAACGCAGTTTAGTAAACATACCCCCAAATGTTTAGGCCGGAGAGAAGATCAAACTGGATGTGGAGCGGCCGAGGAACATTGTATATGTAGTGTGTTATTTTCTTGTCACCCTTGCGCTGGCCAATTTGGCCATGACAAGCTGTTGCACATCCTAACAAGGTGCACCACAACATGTGTCATCTCTGTTTGGCCATATCCCGGAGTGATACTCTGCATACAGAGTGTCACTGTGTCATTTGGTGATTTACAGTGTGCATATGCATGTGCATGAATATATTGTGACTCAGTGACATCTGATGATGTGCATTTTGAGAATTTTACTGTACCATAGTTTTCATGTTTTGCCACTTCACAGACCATGTTGACCTGTTGTTTCCTAATAAAGACTTCTAATTATTGATTTGCTTACAGCTTACACAGTTGCATGTGTGCTTCATCCTATGTCTCTCATGACAATATGCCACACACATGGCAAGGGCCAATTTTTGATGTGCCTATCTGTATTTTCACACAAAGCTTGGATTGTGTATTGCATGTACATTCTCGTACCTGTACACCTCATTGACATAGGGCCTACTGTGACACCCCAATGCTGTTGTATTTAGCTGAGTCTGCACCTGTGAGAGATATGTTTTTATTTTACTGTGCCAACACATGTGCTTCTCATAACTACCTCCATCTCAACATTGATCGTGGCCTGGATTTCGGAAGGCATTTATACAGGTAACTGCCCTAGTTATCTGTGTAAATGGCTTCTTGGTGATTTTGGCAAGGCACCTACTCAGGTACTGGCCCTCTACAATGCTATGTACCTCCCTAACACGCCCATATGCTATATGACTGCCATCAGCGTGTGTTAGGGGTGATCTGTGGTAGGGCATGGGCAGATAAACATGGTTGGTGGGTGACTACATTTTTCCATGCAACACACATAGCCATCTGTGCACAACAGCTTGGCACTGATTTTCCTAAGCTATCTTTCAGGCATAAGGTCTGGGCAGTTAGCCAGTTAATCTTGCCCTACCGGGCTAGCTCCTGCTCCCTCTTGTTTGTGTGTGCAGACCCTGATCTTCAAGGGGCGAGCCACATATGACCACAGCATTCACATCAGGGTTGGGCAGTTGGTGGTCATACAATGCACTGACATATCACTTTGCACCACCTAGATGAAAATCTGGGAACCAAATATTTCATCACATAGCATCCATACATGTGCACACATTCACTGGAACTATGTTGGAACATCAGCCATGTTCCATATGAGATATGGGAATTCCAGAGATGATGCAAGACACATCATTGCATGCCCTCCAACTCACTCACCGCACTGACATCCCAAGATCACCAATGTCATCAATGGCCAGTGTGGAGATATTTATAACAGACATATCTATGAGCAGCAAGGTTTGCCAAATATGTTATGCATGGTTCAGACCTCTGAGAGACAGCACATATATATAAAGGTGCACGCCACTGATGTTCAGACGTGTGAGCAATGTGTTTGTTCACAGAGTCCCAGCCATTGGGGAGGTACACCATTTGTCTTTCAGCTGGTCATTTCTCAGAGGTAGCTATGAAGCACATATATCTGCATACAGCAGAGCCTTAAATACTGATAACTGACCTGTGGTTCACTCAGACATCCCTTGCTAAAATGTAAATGTTTCCAGCTAAGTAACACAGTGTCTGAGGCATAGATGGCATGTGTACGTTATGCTCAAATTTAGCTGGGCCACCTATTTCTTGCACATGATCTGTAGCCTCTGTGACACATGTGGGATTGTCAGCAACACCTCTGGTGCACATGGGCACCACATATTTATTTATTTATTTAGACAGATTTGTATACACCTTATCCTACAATCAAAGTGGTTACATCACATTGGAGGGCTACATTTAACATGTGGGTACTTTACAACATTCAACATGAGGGTATTTAACAACATTTAGACAGTACAATTATGGAGGGTTTCATTTAGCATGAGGGTACTTAACAACACTATACAATGAACTCGTAAGTATAGTTGGGATGATTGGGTATTGAGTTGGCGGGGGTAGTTGTAATACCGTTTGGGTGGGGACTGTTGACTGACTGCTCATAGGTTTCTGTAAAGAGCAGGGTTTTAAGGGCCTTGCAGAAGTCTGTGATCTCTTTTAATGCCCTCAGGCTAGTTGGGAGGGAGTTCCATAGTGTGGACGCCAGTAGTGATGGAGTTCTTCTTAAAGTATTTTGTTTAGTTTTATGGTATCCTGCAGGTGTTCTGATCATGTTGTCATTATTGGTCCTTCTTGGTCTATTACTGATATCCCTTGCTATGATATCTTGGAGTACATCTGCCGAGAGATGGTGAATGATTTTGAAGATGATCAGGATTGTTTTAAATATTGCTCTGGCCACCATTGGGAGCCAGTGTAGTTGCTGTAAGACGGGGGTGATGTGCTCAGCACTTGGAATGTCTGTAATGATGCGTGCTGCAGTGTTTTGCACCATTTGGAGTGGGTGTAAGGTCTGCTGAGGGAGGCCTTGATATAATGAGTTTCTATAATCAAGCAGAGGTGTGATGAGTGCTTGGCACACTATGCGGAAGTGGTCCTGGTGGAGTAATGGCTTGATCTTTCTTATGGTCCTCAAGTGTTGATATGCCTTGTTTGCAGTTTTGGTGATATGAGATTTCAAGTTCAGAGCTCTGTCCATTGTGATGCCCAGGTACTTTACTTCATCTTTGACTACTATGAGTTTGTTTAGAATGCTGATAGTCTGTGGTGGAATGAAGGTAGGGTCCCTGGTGATGAACATTGCCTCAGCTTTTTCATAGTTGACCGTTAGGTTATTGGCTGTGAGCCAGGCATTCATGTCTTCAAGGCATTTGGTTATTGTTATGGTGTTAAGTGCTAGTAGGTTGATTGGGGCATACACCATGATGTCATCAGCATAGATGTGATAGTGGAGTTTGTGTCGTTTGATGATGTTGCATATGGGTTGGATGTAAATATTAAAGAGCATTGATGACAGGGCTGAACCTTGTGGTATTCCCTGTGTGACGGGGAACTGCAATGGTTTCTTTTGGTCGCATTTGACTTGTTGCGTTTGATTTTCCAAATAGGAGGTGAACCATTTCAGGGTATATTCATACATTAGCTTTACCCATATAACCGACTCTTGAGTAATATGCTAGATGTCATAAAGGGAGCAATGGCGGCATATTCTACATGTTTGCTTACCAACATCACTGCAGAAATGTGTTGTTCATGATGTCCTCTCATTATGTTTGAATCACACATAGGGGTATGTTTACTAAACCGTCTTAATGTGCGCTCTGTGACGTTATCACACGATAAGGTACCTTATTGCGCGATAATGGTGCTTTTTCAGGCGCACAGGTACCTTATCGCCCGATAACATGCGCAGCGGTGCAAATAAGCGCTGAAGGTGGGGAAAGGCTCCCGGAGGGCGGAGGAAGGCTCCCCAGGGGCGGAGAGAAGGGGTCAATGGGCGGAGAGTGGGAGGGGAGAGGCTCTCTGAACACTAACGCTGTGAAATACGAGGCTGAAAACTAACGCCAGTGAAACCCTGGTGTTAGAGCTGATTTAAAGGCAAGAGAAACCATTTCTGTCAGCAATGTACAGCAAAATCAGGGAAACCAACAAAAAGTGATAAGTGTGATACATGTGCACGGAATAAAAGTGCAAATAAACATTCAAAATGACCTCAACAAAATATAAAAAAAACATAACCAAGCTGGGCAATAGTGATATTAATGGGAAACATCGAAAAACACTCCCAAGAAAGTTCCAAAAAAAGGATATGAATTTTGGAAGGGTCTACGCTCCATCCCCATACAAGAAGAATGATCCCACAGTGAAATAGCACTGATCAGGGTTTCCCTCTCCATTGGACAGGTTTCCTATGGCATGCACATGTTCCACAACAGCAGGGCGGGCATGTCGGAATGGGCAACTGGACAGATTCTGGGAAAGGGGACACAGAGGGCTGCAGACGGCACATGCAGTGCTGCAGCTGGGCCACAGTGCGGACTAGGGTGATGCCTAGGTGGCCCATAGGAATGCTGAAACAGTAGAGCAGCCAGACAGCAACTTATGAGGGCCCAGCATGGGCATGAGTGTGCTTCTCACAGTGTCACAGGGGATAGTACCCAGCAGGTACCCCCAAGGGCACAGAACATTGGCAGGCGGTGCTGGGGGGAAGCGTGGACATCTATGCAGGCACCCCTACCCTAGAACCTGCACCATAGGCAGTCGCCTACCCGCACAATGGATGGCCTGAGACTGCACTCCACCAGCACCACCAGCAGACGGGCATGTCAGCAGGGTGGCAGAGGGGTACTGGTGGTGGAGGGGGCAGTGGCAGCTGCCCAGAGCAGACCGTGGCCTAGCCCTGTGTAGGTGGGTGCCATGCACTGCAACAGACAGGCCCTGTCTGATGAACAGTCATGGTATCCCCAGGGAATGCACTGTCTCTGTGGCAACATGGTGGTGCAGTGCACACAGCCAGTGTGTTCAGGAGCAGAAGGTCACAGGTTCAAGTCCCAGCTGTGGTTCCTGCCAACCCAGCCTCCATATTTTACCCACTACTACAGACAGAACCTGTAGTGCAGATGATGTAAACATGCCCAAAACACCTACATTTTACCCTACAGAGCACAGACACCATAAACATGTGCATTACCTAGAGCAGAGTCTCCCAAATGCAGTCCTGGAGGGCCAAACACCATTCAGGTTCCATGCTGCCGCTAATAAATGTGGCTGTGCTGCATTGCTATGCACCGCCCCCAAGGTATGCAGATGTATCTCATGCATACTCATTAGGGACAGCATGAAAACCCGAACAGTGTTTGGTCCTCCAGGACTGGAGTTGGGAACTTCTGCCCTAGAGCAGCGGCCAACAGGGGCAGACACACCCGCACCCACAGGCTCCATTATCCCAAGCCTCCTGGAGAGGCAGGATGTTGGGCCCTGCGTGCATCTCCCAATACTAGCACTTGCATACCTTAGCAATGCCACCCTAAACCTGGGAATACGGTACATACCTATCAAACGGTTGCTATGATTACTGGCAGATAGCAATTCCTACGGTAAGCACAATTGGCTGATTGAGCTGCATCATAGCAACCTTTCTGATGTCTGTGGAGTGTGCCTCAGGTCTGGTGTCTGACAGAGTGACCCCAACAGTATTGCGTACCATAGCCATACCTGCACTGTGCCCAGGACTGGTGTGGTGGCCAGGGCTGCCAAACACCTCTATAGTTGCACAATGCTGGCATAGGTGTGTGGAGTGTGTGTCTGTCTATCCAGTGTGTGGTGGCTGCCAACACCCTCCACAGGCCACACTGCTAGCACTGTTGCTAGTATTGGCCTACCAATATGCATAATGAGGAACAAGGTACTGTGGGAATAGCCTGGATAGGGTGGCCCGGCATGGCCGCATCTGCACAGGGCATAGGGCAATGGCTCGGACATTGTAGTGTCCGGCCACAACCTGCACGGACAGCGTGGCCACAGCATGTCCTGCTGGGAGGTCACTCTCACCCTGACTGAGCAGTAACCATGGCATGGCTTGGTTCCCCCATAGTGCTATATGGTATTTTTCTCATGTGATATTTATGGGTCTCTTTTGGGACCCAATCACTGACTTATCTGCTTGGTGTGTATGCTGACATCCCAGTTCTGGGTACATGCATCTCCTCCAGGACCATGCACTATGGACTAGCTAGCAGACTGTCTGCAGCTAGTTTGTCTTGCTGGAACACCTTGCAGGGTGCAGTGGCTGGAGGCTTGCTGCTGGAGAATGTCAGATAGTGGTGGGGGGCAGCTGAGCATTTCCAGGCCTACTGTCTGTCTGCTATTGCTTTATGGATGTGTACAGCTCTGCATTGCCTGCCCTGTCAGGTGTCTGTTCCCCAGCAGGACTGGGGTTGATGGTCCCCTCTACTGCTACCATTGCAGGGAGGTAGAATGTGGATCTATTGGTGGGTGATCCTGTTTCCCACCCTGAGCCCCAGAGGGTGGGTTGTGTGGTGGTACATAATCCGCCTATGGGTCCAAACACCCCCTCCCCCTTCACCTTGTAAACGGGGGTGCTTGTTGTGAAAGTACCACAATCTTGGCAAGGACATGAATTTACTTGACTTGCAAAGGATTGTGGATCTTGTAGTTCAATCACACAAAACTAGCCTTTTAACAAGAATTAAGAAATGTAGTTGCTCGAGTGTAAAGCAGAAAACAGATTTTATTTATGAGGTGTTATTCCCTCGCACAGATATGCTTGGTAACATCAACAGGATAATTCCTCCAGGAGTTTTATTCAGGAAACAAAACAAATAAGGCAACTGAATTACTTATGCAACAACTTAGTAAAGACCTTGATGGAACAGAAAAGGTCTTTCTTTTAGCCCCTGCTAATAAACTTTCTTAGCAGTGCTGGAATGAAAAAAATAAACCCAAAAGGAAAATTCTCTTTATCAAAAAACAGCTTTCTTCCTTCCACACAGAGAAGAAGCTTTTTCAAAGTCCCACGTGCACTTGTGCCTTGCTCTAATCACAGGTGCTTAACCAGCTGCAAGCCATTGCTGGTCCACTCTCCACGTGGCTCCAACTTTCCCCAAACCTTTCTCTCAAAGAAACTTTTCTGGGAAGTTAAAAATCATTACAGTTCCTTTTGGTGTTTGATCCTTATCTGAGGATTACTTTAGAACAGCAGCTTAGAAAGAGAACAATCCATACATTCAACTTCCTCATTTGATATTTCCCCTTGCTCTTGAAATATCATAGGATCACTTTCATACACTGGCTCAGAGGATTTCTTTAACTGATCTCTACCAGGATAGAAACTGTTTCCCTGCTGTCTTCCTTGTGCAAAGCTAGGGAACAGATCAGAGTTCATACCTGAGATCACGTTGTCATTAGGTTTCCTCTCTGGGTATTTTGGCCAGTAGGTAGCGAAGCTTCTGTGCCCAGCTCTCCAGTCAGAATCTCTGGACTTTAGGTCTCTTTTCCCATACCTCCTTAAATAGGTATTAGAGCTCCTTCTTTCTGTAGATGCAGCCTTCTCCCTTACAGGTGCTGTCCGAGGGTTCCTGGTGGTATATCTCCAAGCCTCTGGCTTCTTCCAGTCCAATGAAGAATGCTTGCCCCAGGAATCTCTCCCAGCATACGTACTGTCTTGGGCTCCTTTCTTAGACCCTCTGGACATCTTGCTGTTCTTCCTTCTGTCTCTCCTTCTCCAGCTCCCATTGCTGTCCTTTCTCTCCTTGCTTTCCTTGCTGTCTGTCTGATGAATTTCTTCTAGCTTTAAAGTGCCTAGATGGCCGCTCCACCCTAGCACACTCCAGGTGTTCTGAATTAAGCCCTGCCCTAGGAGATGTGTGATTAGGGATTACATCATTGCTTCTCTGATTAGGCACACGTTTCCCTACTTCAACTCTCCTAGAGGCTTTCTGTAAACCAGTGCATTCTGGGTCTGGTAGTCTTTTAGGTAAACACCCTGTTTTAGTGCTTTTACCAGCCAACACAGGTTGCTTATTCAGAGCCAATTCACCTCTTGTACTATTTCTTCCTGAACTATGATAAGCTTCCTTATCACAACCTACATAATGTAACCATGGCACCAACACAGGATATGCACTATTCTGGGTGCATCATAGCCCATAAGGACTAGACATGACTGAGAAAGACAAAAGGACACTGATGTAACCTAAGTGTGTCTACAGGAACTACTTATCACACACAGTAGCACTGATGGGGACCTGCAGTATGGTGTATTTTAGCCATGAAAGGTGCTGTGGACCTGGTGCTGGGCGCCACACCTCACTGTCAGGGTGAGCACAGTACCCGCACAATGTGACGGTCTGTGGCTACTCTGTGCCAGTACCACACACAGTCAGTTCCCCCTACCAGGCCGAGGTGCTGTGGGGGTGCATACCCCATCTTGTGCCTATCTGTCGACTGTTGATTTGCATGTGCAGTGCATCATGGGTACGGGTGGGTTAATCCTATCCTGGTAACCACAGCAGACAGTTTGTGTGGTGACATGCAGTCCTTCTGCAGCCAGCCAGGGGTTTGTTAGCAGCTGTAGCCCACTGGTTAATTCATTGCCTGTGAAGCCAGAGGTCATGGGTTCAAACCGATGTTGGGGTTATTTAATAGGGCTGTCTGAGGCATTGTCTATTTTTAATGTACATTAGTGCTGCCAGCAAAAACACCCTCAGAGTACTGTAACCTTAAGGTGCCTCATAAGGCACCTTATAGGGCGCCCTATAAGGTGCCTTATAGGGCGCTTTATAAGGCGCCCTATCAAGTGCCTTATAAGGTGCCTTATAAGGTGTCCTATAGGGGACATTATAGGGTGCCTTGGTGGACAGTGCACTTTATAATGTGCCCTATGGAGTGGGTTATGAGGTGCCTTATGCTGCACCTTACGTTATGCCACCGTGAGGGTGTGTTTGCTGGCAGCACTAATTAAAATAAAAGTAAAATGCCTCAAAAATCACTACCTAAATGTAAAGGGTGATGCTTCAGCCAGCCTTATGCACACTGGGGGATTGAACTCATGACCCCCTGTACCATCAGTCAGTGCATTAACCATTGTGCTACACCTCTGCTTCTATGCTTGTATGTCTGCGCACCTACTTAAGATTATCGCGCATTAATGTGCTTAGCGGCGTTTCGCCCTATAATGTGCGCAGCGCGCGTTATCACGTGATAATTCCGTTTTGCTATGTTAAGACTGAAAATCCCACTCCTTTTATGGCATCCTGCACATTATCGCTGTGCGCACGTTAAGACTGCTTAGTAAACATACCCCTATGTAACGTTAACGCGCGTTAATGTTACGTTAACGCGCGTTAACGTAATCTAACTTGCGTTAGCGTTCCCGGCCGCGGTAAACATGGAGAGGGTGGAGAGAGGGTGGAGAGAAGGGGTCAATGGGCGAGGAGTGAGCGGGGAGAGGCTTCCATGACACCAATGCGGGGAACTGAAGGGCTGGAAACTACCGCGAGTGAAAACCTGGCGTTAAATGCACATTTGCAGGAGAGAGAAACCATTTCAGTGTCAGCAATGTACAGCCTAGGCAGGGAGCCCAAGAAAGGTGATAGTAGTGCTCCATCTGCAGCAAAAGTATCGTGGCCAAGTATGAAAGGCCACTATGGTGATGGTGCAAATGGGGCATAGGGGGACTGCAGGCGGGACATGCAGTGGGGGCAGCTTGGGCATAGAGTGAACTAGGCCGTCGCCCAGGTGGCAGATAGGAACATAGAAAATGGAAATCAGCAGGACAGCAGCTGACCAGGGCCGAACATGCCCAGTAGTCCGTGTTCCACAGTGTCCCATCCAGGGGACATTACCCAGTAAGTACCACAAAAGTCACACAGGTACTACTATGCCTGTAATAGGGCAAGCAGTGCACATCTGGGGACCACACTAACAAGGGTCCAGAGACCACACCCAGGATGGGTCCCAAACAGTTCGTAGAACCAGCTACCTGAACACACTTTACAGCAGCCCCTAGTAAGGCATTGCAGGGTGTGCCCATACGTTGTCAGAAACATATATACACCCAGTAGGCCAAACTGGGTACACCATAACTGAGGTGCATACCCTAGCCTGTCCACAGCCATCAGTAATAACACACTCCACCTATATCTACCCGGTCCACCCTAGCCAATAGTTGCTAGAGCACAAGCCTGACATCCCCCCAGCCATCACTCCCCCATGTAGAAGGGACATAACATTGGTAGGCAGTGATGGGGTGGATGTGTGGATGTCCATGTATGCCTCGCCATCCCAGACCACGCACCCTAGGCACCCGCCTACCTGCACAGTGGATGGCCCAGGACAGCGCAAGACCAGCACCGACAGCATATGGTCATGTTGGCATGGCAGGGGGGGGTGGTGTATTTGTGCTGGAGGGAGCAGTGCCACCTTCCTGCAGTGGACCTAGGCCATGCCCTGTACCAATACGTGGTGTGCAGTGCAACAGAAAAGGTCTGCCTGAGGAAAGTAAGGGTAGCCCCAGGGACTGCTACTCTTCTCAGGCAATAATGTGGTGCAGTACACACAGCCAGTGTGTCCAGAAGCAGAAAGTTACAGGTTCAAGTCCCAGCTGTGGATCCTACAGAGCATCTCCCCACACTTTACCCTACAATGCAGATATAACATCAACATGTGCAAACCCCAAAGCAGTGTCAAACAGGGGTCAAAACACCCACCCACCCACCCACTCACCCACCCACCCACCCACTCACTCACTCACACACACAGACTCCACTAGCCAAAGCTTCATGAAGAGTCAGGCTGTTGGCCCCAACACAGAGCCTCAGTTATCAGCAGAGCACTACTACTACCCCCTGCACAGGTTAGCAATGTCAGCGCTGTGATCAGGACCAGTGTGGCAAGCAGGAGTGCCAACCACCCCTATCATTGCATAATGCTGCAATAGGGGTATGTATGTCTATCATTTTGTGGCTGCCTACACCGCTCTGGTTCCACAATGTCCCACTGTTACCAGCGTTAGTCTGCAAATGTGCATAATGAGGAGCAAGGTATTGTGGGTATGGCCCAGACAGGGCGGATTGACAGGATGCATCTGCACAGGGTATAGAGCAATGGCCAGGACACTGTAGTGCCCGACCACCACCTGCATTGACAGGATGGCCACAGAATGGCATGCTGTGAGGTCACTCTCACCTTGACCATGGCATGTCTATGCTCCCACATAGTGCTCAACAAATTATTTGTTTTCAGTTTTACCTGTGTGTTCCTAGCTCTGGGGGCCCATCACTGAGTTACCTGCTTGGTGTCTGTGTTGTACATGCCATCTCTGGTTGCACAGAGTTCCCCTGTGAGTATGCACTATGGACTGGCCAGTGGACTATCTGCAGTTAGTCTGTGCATGGTTGGAACACCTTGTAGGGTGCTGCAGGTGCAATTTGACTTTGCTGTCTGCTGGTGAATGGCAGACTGTGGTATGGGGCAGTTGAAGTCTCCCCTGGCTTATCCCAAGCATTACTACTGACCTGCCACCGTCATAGATATGGCTTTGGCTCACCAGCCCTGGAGGGCTGTTCTCTACCAGCAGGACTGCAGTTGCTTGTCCTACAGCCAGGGCTCAGGCACCTGTTCCTCAATTCCCTCACATACAAAATGGGTGATTGTGGGTCCTTTGGTGTATATAGTGTTTACTTTGACCCATAGAGACAGTGCTACATCCACCTCATGTGAATCTAGACACTCCTCTGCCCTGTTAACAGATGCCCATGACAGACAGACCCTAACACTGAGTATGCACTAATCTGGGTGGTGTCTGGCCCCACAGGGCCACATGTGACTGCAGAACACAGCTATACTTTCAGTTGCACTACTAGGAATACCTGGCACACACTGGCAGTGCTGGGGATGTGCAGCAGGACCGATCTCTAGCACCACATGTACTGCGGACCTAGTGCTGGGCGCCCATCCTAACCCTCAGGGTGAACACAGAACCTGCACAATGGCATGGTCTGTAGCTACTCTGTGCCAGTATCATGCACTGTCAGTCCTTCTTACCACGCTGCAGTACTGGAGAGGTGCAGACCCGATCTGGTGATCAGCTGTAGACCGCTGTTCTGCATGTGCATTGCATCATGGGTGCTGGTGGGGTTACCCTATCCTGGCACACAGAGGAGACGGTTTGTGTAGTGACCTGCAGTCCTTCTGTACCCAACCATTGCTGTGCAACAAGCCATAGAGGTATAGCCTACTGGTTAATATAATGACATTCTAAACAGTGGTCATGGGTTTGATTCCTTGTTGTTCCCTCTTTTCATGCCTGTCCAACTCAAATATTTTGCATGCCTATAACAGTCATATCTTTGAAGATCCGTGAGTAGTATAATGGGTACACTACTCGTCAAACTGATTGACAGGTGAGATAAGCTGATTGACAGGAGAGATAAGGATGACAGGTACCAATCAGCGCCCACTTCCGGTGTATGTCCCGCCTTAGGCCATGCCCCCTCCCATAGAAGTGAATGGTGAGTTAGCCCTGCCCTCTCCCACCCCCAGGCGTGGCCACCGCCCCCACTTGACATGCCCCCCCATCTCCACCCCCAAGGATGACATCATCCAATCAGCATCCACTTCCGGGTTTGTGCCACACCCACACCCTGCCCCACAATATGGCAATAGCCAATCAGCACCCACTTCCGGGTTTGTGCCCCACCCACAGCCTCCCACCCTCAACCATGCCCCTGCCTACATCATCGGAAATGGCATCACCGGAAACAGAGTGTCATCAGAAATGGACTGTCCCTTTTTGCTGACATCACCGGAAACAGGCTGTCATCAGAAAAGGGCCGTGTCCTTTTCCGATGACCTCAGCGGAAGCAGAGTGACTGACTCCGGAAATGTGTTTTGCTTCTGGTTAATGTTTACATCTGCAAAAAGCAGGAACCCTGGAAAACAAAACAAAAAAGCTTTTCTCTCTCCCACTGCCCCAGTTCTTTTTTCTCACAAAAGATTCTTAGCACAGCACAGGGCTTTTCACAAAGGCACAGACAGGGTAGAAGCTTTTCTTTACAAATGTTAAACCTCAATTAACACATCTTTTGTTAGAGAAACCAGTGCTGTCCATGTGATAGAATTTTGCTTTTAAGACCACATGGTTAGAGAGAAATATTCTGGCAAACACAGAAATACAGAGAGAGAGACCTGAGTTCAAATTTCCCCTAATACAGCTATTTTTTGGAGAGAGAGAGCTGAGTTCAAATCCCCCTAATACAGCTATTTTTAGTGGCTTTGAAAAAACCAATACAGAGAGACAAGTCTGAACATGCCTCTAGGGTGTGGTAACACATGATTGGTTGAAACAAGAGGCCTGTTCTGAGCATGCTCCAGGTGTTCTGAGCATGCTCCTGGTATAAGGCTGTGTGTCCTGTGTAAGGGGAACATTTTAACGCAGAGATTCAAAAAGAAATAAATGTATCTTTTTGGAACACCAAGCAAACTAGGATCAGCAGAGGTAAGAGAATGACTGACTCCGGAAATGTGTTTTGCTTCTGGTTAATGTTTACATCTGCAAAAAGCAGGAACCCTGGGAAACAAAACAAAAAATGCTTTCTCTCTCCCACTGCCCCAGTTTTTTTTTCTCTTAAAAGATTCTTAGCACAGCACAGGGCTTTTCACAGAGGCACAGACAGGGTAGAAGCTTTTCTTTACAAATGTTAAACCTCAATAAACACATCTTTTTTTTTAGAAAAACCAGTGCTGTCCATGTGATAGAATTTTGCTTTTAAGACCTCATGGTTAGAGACAAGTATTCTGGCAAACACAGAAATACAGAGAGAGAGAGGGAGAGACCTGAGTTCAAATCCCCCTAATACAGCTATTTTTTGGAGAGAGAGAGCTGAATTCAAACACAGCCACAGCTATTTTTAGTGGCTTTGAAAAAACCAATACAGAGAGACAAGTCTGAACATGCCTCTCTAGGGTGTGGTAAGACGTGATTGGTTGAAACAAGAGGCCTGTTCTGAGCATGCTCCAGGTGTTCTGAGCATGCTCCTGGTGTAAGGCTGTATATCCTGTGTAAGGGGAACATTTTAATACAGAGATACAAAAAGAAAAAATGGCTCTTTTTGGAACACTAAGAAAACTAGGATCAGCAGAGGTAAGAAAAGGTTTTTTTGTAGAAAAGTGTTGTAACGAATCTCCGCTCCTACAAGAGCTAGAGGACATACAGGCAACCAATCTACGCTGTTTGTGCTTTCTCTGTACATATCAAAGGGAGGCATTTCATGTCATAGCCAGCCAAAAGGACAACTCAAAAAAAACCTGATGAAAAAAATAAAACACATTTAAATCTGTTATACAGGCAACGGTGGGCTGTATTATCAGGAAATGCTGGCAGGGCGTTATGCATAGAGACTGTGCAGCTTGTGTAATACGTGCTCCAGGGCAAAAGACATCATGATTGTCTGAGGTGGGGACACAAGGAAATACAACAGAAAATCCATAAAACTTGTAACGGGTTGTGTCTAAGACCTATTGTAAATGTTGCCATGATTGTTGGTCATAAAATGAAAAGCAACTGCCCTAGTTTATGAAAATTTGAATTTTTTGTTTGAACTCATCAGAGATTTTAATACCACTAGAAATCCAGGACAACTGTTCAATATTTTGCTTAGATCTGGGGAAAATGTGATATGTAGCTAGTAGAAGGTTTAATCTGTGACAGAGATTATAGATCGTTCTTTAAAAACACCAAGTTCTGTAAAAAATTGACTTTTTATGAAAATGTATGTATTTCCAGAATCTATTAAACACAGTGTTGTTCATACTGAAATTCAGAGAGAGAGAGAGAGATGAGTTCAAAATCCCCCTAATACAGCTATTTTTTGGAGAGAGAGAGAGCTGTGTTCAAATCCCCCTAATACAGCTATTTTAGTGGCTTTGAAAAAAACCAATACGGAAGAAACAAGTCTGAACATGCCTCTCTAGGGTGTGGTAACACGTGATTGGTTGAAACAAGAGGTCTGTTCTGAGCATGCTCCAGGTGTTCTGAGCATGCTCCTGGTGTAAGGCTGTGTGTCCTGTGTGGGAGAACACTTTAACACAGAGATTCAAAAAGAAAAAATGGCTCTTTTTGGAACACCAAGCAGAATTTCCAGCAGGGCACACAGCAGTAATTACTTCCTTAAGGACCAGAACACCAAATATTACGCCGCTGCAAATGTAGAAAACATTAACCAGAAGCAAAACACATTTTCTAGAGTCAGTCACTCTGCTTCCGCTGAGGTCATCGGAAAAGGACACGGCCCTTTTCTGATGACAGCCTGTTTCTGGTGATGTCAGCAAAAAGGGACAGTCCATTTCTGATGACACCCTGTTTCAGGTGATGTCATTTCCGATGATGTAGGCAGGGGCGTGGTTGAGGGTGGGAGGCTGTGGGAGGGGCACAAACCCGGAAGTGGGTGCTGATTGGCTATTGCCATATTGTGGGGCAGGGTGTGGGTGTGGCACAAACCCGGAAGTGGACGCTGATTGGATGATGTCATCCTTGGGGGTGGGGATGGGGGGCATGTCAAGTGGGGGCGGTGGCCACGCCTGGGGGTGGGAGAGGGCGGGGCTAACTCACCATTCACTTGTATGGGAGGGGGCGTGGCCTAAGGCAGGACATACACCGGAAGTGGGCGCTGATTGGTACTTGTCAACAGTTTGGGGGTGGGAGTGGGCAGGGCTAACTCACCATTCACTTCTATGGGAGGGGGCATGGCCTAAGGCAGGACATACACCGGACATGAACGCTGATTGGCTCCTGTCATCCTTATCTCACCTGTCAATCAGTTTGACGAGTAGTGTACCCATTATACTACTTCCGTGCTGCCAGCCCATATTACCCACACCACTGTTGCCAGCAATCCTTCGGTCCATATTTCTGTGTCTATCAGCTTTGTAGAGTCCTGTCTTCCTGTGCAGGCTGCCACCCCATGTCCTGCGCTGGTACCCTTTCCTGCATTGCGCCTCTTCATGCTTGCCTCGCCTGTGCCTGATCTGCATGGCACCACCACTCCTCTGACCACCCATCATTGTAACTATCCTGCCACCTCCGCCTCCACTAGGGGACACGTATTCCCACCGTCTACCACCAACTGTCTTTCCAGTACCTTACATTGTCAACACCCTGTGCTGTGGTACAGTTGCCCCCACCATGTTTGTCAACAGTACTGGCAGCCACATGGGATGCCCGCAGATATGGCAGATCTAGCAGCTCCCAGCTCTCCCTCCTTCACTCACCTGTTCATTGCCTTTCCTCACTGCTCTATCTAGTGTTGGGGCTACATCTGTCTCTGTGCCTCACAGGTCATGCATGTCATCCTGAAGCACCTTGCAGCCCTTCGGGCACACTAACCTAGGGCACCGTAACCTTGTTAGGCCTCCTTAACCTATGATTCCATAGCCCAGGGTGCCTTCTACGGTGCCTTGTCCAGGGGTGTCTAATACGGTGCTTAGCCTAAGGAACAGTATAGGGCGTCTTACAAAGCACCTGACAAGGCACCTTCTAAGGCACCTTACAAGGCACCTTGTAATGTGCCTTAAAAGGCACCTTGTAATGCGCGTTAATCTAAGGCGCTTTGTAACGTGCATTAGCTGATACGGCTTGCTGTAATGATGCACTGCCCACGCCTTTATATGGGCATCTGTACCTTTACTGCGGAACCTAATGCGGGTGATTTTACCGCAGTTTAGTAAACATACCCCTATGCTAAATAAATTGTTTTACATCCCCTATTAATTTTGTCTGAGTATGTTAAAAAACTTTGTTAGCAATCTAATACCCAGGCCCTTTCCAAATTTAACTATCGTCCCTCCTTTTTATAATTAGTGGTTTACCAAAAACTAGGCTATGTCTACTCACAAAAAAAAAATGTATTATTAGAAGCTTAGGGAATTTTACTTTTCAAAATATACATATCTCCCAAGAATTTTTCCATTTTTCTGTGTGTGCTTAGCCAAAAAAGTTGAATTATTAAAATTAGCTGTTTAATGTGAGAATTACTGTTTGCTAACAGTTTGTTAATTTCCATAATCACCTATGGTATGGATAGGGAATAGGCAGCAAATGTGCTTTACAGTTAATGTGGAGTTAATTACCACAAATTAGCTATTAACATGGCAGATAACATGGAACAGTTAATGCCACCTCAAGAGGTGTAGTTAATTGCATTGTACTATCTACCATTCAGTAATACACATTAAAAAAAATTCTCAGTGTTAACTGAATAGAGAAATGTTGGGAGCATCCCCAACAATTAATGAAGAGTTTTTACAGTGAGTGAATGGTCAGTGCAAAATCATACCACACTTTAATGAATAGGAGCCCAGGTATTTTAACATCTCTATATATGCAAAATTAGCTTGAAATGCCAATCAACAAATACTTGCTTTTAATGATCACTTTAAGAAAAAATAATATATCATACTAATCCATTAATCTTAAAACATAGCTTTGACTGTAGGAAGACAATTCCACAATGATCAGAACTCATCCCAGGTGTACTCAGTATTTTGCAGCTAGCCCTAAATAGATGTGGTTTCTTCTTCTGCCATCAGGCGCGGGCTGCACGCTGGTCTCCACGCCGCCCAGCAGCAGCAGCCCTTTAAAGAGGAGGGCGCCATTGGACATGGGCTGCATGCCAGTCTCCACACCACCCAGCAACAGCAGCCCTTTAAAGAGGAGGGCGCCATCGGGCATGGTTGCGCCTGGCAGGCCCACACCTGAGGGCCTCGCCTGAGGGCCCTTTGGCGGGGAACACAGGCGGCAACAAAACCCCCAGGACCAAGCAGTCTCTGCGTTACCCTCAAGTGTAACCCAGACCGGCTCTTGCATGATCCATTAACGCAGCTCCAACAAATCTCCATAGCTGCCGGAGAGGCGAGCAGGCACAATCGCTCCTCAACACCACGATTACCACCATACAAGTATCTCTGCACTTGTCTTACTCCCACTGCTGGCTGCAATCTTACTTCCCATTACCTGCATAGAACTTATTATCCATTGTTTGCCTAGAGCTTGCTACCCATTGTTTGCCTAGAACTTGCTACCCATTGCCTGCATAGAACTTACTACCCATTGTTTGCCTAGAACTTGCTACCATTGCCTGCATTGAACTTGCTACCCATTGTTTGCCTAGAACTTGCTATCCATTGTTGCCTAGAACTTGCTACCCATTGTTTGCCTAGAACTTGCTATCCATTACCTGCATAGAATTTATTACTCATTGTTTGCCTAGAACTTGCTACCCATTGTTTGCCTAGAACTTGCTACCCATTGCCTGCATAGAACTTCCTACCCATTCTTTGCCTAGAAATTGCTACCCATTGCTTGCCTAGAACTTGCTTTGCTTGCATAGAGCTTGCTACCCACTGTTTGCCTAGAACTTGCTACCCATTGTTTGCCTAGAACTTGCTACCCATTGCCTGCATAGAACTTCCTACCCATTCTTTGCCTAGAAATTGCTACCCATTGCTTGCCTAGAACTTGCTTTGCTTGCCTAGAACTTGCTACCCATTGTTTGCCTGGAACTTGCTACCCACTGCTTGCACAGACCTTGCTGCCCACCGTCATGGCCCCACATCACATTGTCCTTCTCTTCCTAATCCTCCCCAACTGCTCCCCTCCTACAAACACCCTCCCTCCTCTTTCCCCTCCCCTCCCCCTACCTTCCTCACTTCTCCCTCCATTCTGTCCTCCAGCCTAGCATCTGCTCTTGAGCTTCAACACACCACCCCCCACATTCAACCAGCCCCCTCTCTTTAAGGCAACCCCACCCTCGCTTCCGCCGTAATAACTCCACTTTACCACACTCTCTGATACTCATTCTCCTTCTCTCATCAGGTAATATCAACCTCAACCCTGGCCCCCCCCCCTGATTTCTTTCTCACTCTAAGAAAAGTTCCTCACGTACCCTATCTAATCTCATCCACATCCCGCTCCTCCCCCCTTCTGCCCTCCCTCACTCATCCCACAATCACTCATCCAGAGATATCAACTCCAACCCTACCTCCAAAAATAAATCCTCGCATAACCTACCTGATACCATCAGTTTACCCCTCACTTCCCCTCCCTCCTGTCCCTCTTGGAGATCAAACACATCCAGACATACCCATCCACACCCTGCTCCCTCTAAATCTCGGCATTACCCTAGCAATAGACCCTCACGTTACTCAGATAAGAAATCCACACGTAACTTATCCAACCTTATCCATATCTCTCTCCTTCCCCCTTCCGCTCTCCCGTTTTCATGCGCCCTATGAAACGCATGCTCAGTCATTTAAAAAACTCCTTTTATTCATGATCTTTTTATCTCTAATGCCCTACAACTTCTTGCCCTGACCGAGACCTGGCTCCCCCCAGATGACACTGCATCTATTGCCTCTCTCTGCTATGGGGGCTACGAGTTCTCCCATACACCTCGATCTACTGGTCGTGGTGGTGGTGTTTGCCTCCTACTCTCTCCCTCCTGCCAATTCCAACCCCTCCTGCTACCCCAATCACACTCCCCCCCTCCTTCAAAGTCCATTCCATTCACCTCCTCACACCACTTCCCCTCCGAGTAGCTGTTATTTATCGCCCACCCGACAAATCCAAATCAACCTTCCTCACTGACTTCGACTCCTGGCTTTCTGCCTTTATGGATCCCTCCTCCCCCACTCTTATTCTTGGCAATTTCAACATTCACATCGACAACTCCTCTGACCCCCATGCCTCAAAGTTCCTCGCTCTTACCTCCTCATTCGACCTCCAACTTTGCTCCACCGCCCCACCCATTTACACGGCCACTGCTTTGACCTAATACTCTTCTCCAATTCCTCTCCTTCAAACTTCCGCAACTCAATCCTTTCCTCATCTGATCATCATCTTTTAACATTTACTCTTCAGCTTCCGCCGTCCCAACCTTGTCCTGTCTCCTCCGACTTATTTAGAAACCTTCATAATATTGATCCCCTGACTTCTCCTCCTCCATTTCTCCATCTCTTTCCTCCATTATATCCTCCAAGTCCATCGACAAGGCATTATCTTCATACAATGCTACACTATCCTCAGCCCTTGACATTCTTGCCCCTCCCACCCCACGTCCTGTCAAACGATCTACTCCCCAACCCTGGCTTTCACCCTCAATCTGTTACCTATGCATCTGCGCCCGTTCTGCCGAATGAGCTTGGTCCAAGTCCCACTCCCCAGAAGACCTTCTACACTTCAAATTCATGCTTGGCTCCTTCCAGTCAGCCTTATCACTTGCCAAACAAGACTACTACATCCATCTGACCAACTACCTTGCCTTTGATCCTTGCTGTCTCTTTAATACCCTCAATTCTCTCCTCAAGGTCCCCCCACCCCCAATCCTGCCCTCCCTTTCTGCCCAAACCCTAGCCGACTTCTTCCATGACAAAATCCACAAGATTACCCTCCAATTCCCCACACCCTCATCTACCTCCACTCCTCCCCAATTCTCCCCCCATCCATACTCCCTCTGCTACCCCCTCCTCCTTCCCTCCGATCTTTGAAGAAGAAACCACACCCTTAATACCTCCTCCAAATCCACCACCAGCTCATCAGACCCTATCCCCACCCATTTTCAACATTCCATCTACCTCACCATTGTCCCCTCCATCTCTCATATCCTTAACCTTTCACTCTCCACTGCAACTGTCCCCGTTAACTTCAAACATGCTGTTGTCACACCCCTCCTCAAGAAACCCACACTTGATCCCACATGCCCTTCTAACTATCAACCCATCTCCCTCCTTCCCTTCATATCCAAACTATTAGAACAAGTAGTCCACCGTCGCTGTCTTGACTTCCTCACCTCCCAGGCTCTCCTGGACCCACTACAATCTGACTTCTGTCCCCTACACTCCACTGAAACAGCTCTCACAAGAGTCACCAATGACCTGTTCCTGGCTAAATCTAAGGGCCTCTATTCTATCCTCATCCTTCTTGACCTTTCCGCTGCCTTTGACACAGTTGACCACAACCTTCTCCTCACCACCATACTATCATGGTTCTCCTCCTACCTCTCCCATCGCTCATTCAGTGTATGCTCTGGTTGCTCCTCCTCCTCCCCTACCCTGCTCCACGTAGGTGTACCCCAGGGATCTGTCTTGGGCCCCTCCTTTTCTCTCTCTATACCCAAGGCCTTGGAGCGCTTATCTCCTCCCATGGCTTTCAGTACCATCTCTATGCCGATGACTCCCAAATCTACCTCTCTACACCTAATATTTCTCCAGCAACCCAGTCCAAGATCTTTGCCTGTCTTTCAGACATCGCTGCCTGGATGTCTCATCGCTGATTGAAACTGAACATGGCTAAGACTGAACTCCTTATCTTTCCCCCCAACTCCTCCCCTCCTCTTCCCCCTTTCTCAGTCTATGTGGATGGATCTACTATCCTTCCTGTTCCCTCAGCCCGCAATCTAGGGGTTATCTTTGACACCTCTCTCTCCTTTTCCGCTCATAACTAGCTTGTAGCTAAGACATGCCACTTCTTTCTCTACAACATCAGCAAAATCCACCCCTTCCTCTCTGAACACACTACGAAAACGCTTATCCACTCGTTAATCTCCTCTCGCCTCGATTACCGCAACCTACTCCTCACTGGTCTCCCCGTGAGCCACCTCCTTCCCCTTCAATCTATACAAAATCACACTACTCGACTAATCTTCCGCCAGCCTCACCATGCCCACACTGCTCCTCTTCTCAAGTTGCTTCACTGGCTCCCTGTCCAATTCCGCATCCAATTCAAACTTCTCCTACTGACCTATAAATGCATTCACTCCATGGCCCCTCAATACCTCTTATCTCTTATCTCTCCCTACATTCCCTCTCGAAATCTGCCCTTCGCTAACAAATTACTGCTATCAATGCCTTTCACCCGCACCGCGAACTCCTGACTGCGCTCCTTTCACCTTGCTGCACCATACGCCTTGAACAGCCTACCTGCGTCTGTACACCAAGCATCCTCCCTGGCCCTCTTCAAGTCCAGGTTGAAGACCCACCTTTTCACCATTGCTTTCAGATCCTGACTTCCATCCTCATCTTATCCTAACCCCCGTCAACGGTTATGACCAAACTGTATAGACCATACTGTACCTTGCGCAGAACTGACTAATGATCTGTACTGTTCTGATTAGATTGTAAGCCCTGATGAGCATGACCCTAATGGGCAGGGACTGTTTCTTGTATATTGGCTACCTCTTCTTGTAGGTTAGCTGTACAGTGCTGCGTGTGTGGCACTTTATAAGTGCTGAATAGTAGTAGTAGTAGTAGTCTGTAGAGAAGCAATGCCTTTCTCTTAGAAAAGATGTCATTGATCAAAGGGGGAGTGGTCTAACTAAGATGGCCACTGGAGCGAACGCCAAGTAAGATCATGCCGAAACGGAAGGGCAAGTTGAAGGTGTTCCTGCCTGAAACCATCACTAGCCCCATGGATCAGTTCGTGCAGCTAACTGAAGGAATGATGCAGGAGATTAGAGCCGGGCTTGGAGGTTCGCAAGAGGACGCAAATTCTCCAGAGTGCCTGGACACCATGCTCTCTCCTGATGCAAGGACCCTGCCGCAGCCCCCGACGTCTTCTCCGCTCTCCTCTCTGGCTTCCCCAGTGAATGAACTGGAATGCGGTGTCTCCGCTGGGGCGGGGCGGGAAGCAGTTGAGGTTGATGCGGAGAGAGTTTGCAAGGATGTCGGTGATATTTTGGCGGCAGTTGGCTCCCGACAGCTGGATCTGCAACCCTCGTCTCAAGCCACAGGTACTTTATTTACCGCTGAAGTCCCTGTTTCTTCGTTTGATCTAGTTCACCACAAGTTAATAACGTTAGACAGTATATGGGATGCAATTACTTTGTTATGTGCTGCAGTCGCTACCCAGGTGGCTGGGTCCTCTGCGAGGGTGTGCCAGATTGAAGAAAAGGTATTGATGTGGACCATCTTAAAATACAAGCTCAAGAAACACATCAAAAGTTGGATTTTTTGTCCGAGACTGATGTGGCTCTTGTTAAGGATAACAATCTTCTTTGTGCAAAGATGAAAGGCCTGGAGAATGCTGCAAGAGCTGCAAATCTGAGAGTGTTGAATTTCCCCATTATACCGGGATTTACTCCATTGGAACTTTTTAAGAAGTTTCTACTTGAGGTGTTAGCAGTGCCTACAATTTTAATACCTCCAATTTCGAAGGTTTTCTATATGCCTCAGTCAAATAAGGAGCCAGGTCCTAATATGGATGATGTGACCACAGATGTATTAAATGTCTCAGATTTGTTAGTTTCTCCAACTGAAAGCTCTATCAAAGTATCTACGTTGTTGGTTTCTCTTGCTTTGGTCTCCGACAGGGAGTGGCTGCTAAAGTTATTCTTTAAAAAGCGTTTTTCCTTGTTTTATGGGGTAAAAGTTTCAATGTTTCCTGTTATTAGCAGAGACTCTCAGAAAAGGTGTAGACAATTTTTATTATTAAAGTCTGGGGTTTTGCAGATTGGGGAGACATATCATTTACATTTTCCATGTAAATGTGTTGTTGTGTATAATTCAAAGAAATTTATATTTTATCAGCCTGAAGCATCTGCTTTTATTAGTTCTCGGATGCCCTGGATTAAGCTCTCAGCTGTTGGTTGAAGCACCTTGCTAAATGAATTTTTCTTCTGTCCAATGGCCAATCTGTTTTCTTTCTTTAAAGTTTATTTTTGGGAATAATCATGGTGGTTCCTCACTCACCATGTATTTTGCTTTTGCTCACTCCCCCCCCCCCCCTTTATATGGACTATAGGTGGACCAGTATGTTTTCCTTTCCTGTATTAGTTATTGATGATGTATTATTGCTAGATGGTACCTCCTTTTCTGACAAGCATGTTTGCTTGAGTTATACTGTAAAATGCATAAATATTAAAGAAAAAAAAAAAGAAAAAAAAAGAAAAGATGTCATTGCTGTAGCGGTGAACCCACATCTATTTAGGGCTAGCTGCAAAGTAGTGAGTGCAACTGGGATGCAGGGTTGGCCCCACAGTTGGTTCAAGGTGTTGGCACCCTAGGCAACCCTTAAGCCGTACGCCCCTCGGTTGTCAAAATCTATTGTGAGCTTTGAATGCCCTGCTCTTTGCTACTTTCCAGAACTTGCCACCCTAGGCGACTGCCTAGTGGTCAGGCTGACTCTACTGGGATGCTATGATGCTTGTCTGGAAGTGCATCCCAACTTTGTTCTGAATTGTGG
Organism: Ichthyophis bannanicus; assembly: GCA_033557465.1. NCBI lineage: Eukaryota > Metazoa > Chordata > Amphibia > Gymnophiona > Ichthyophiidae > Ichthyophis > Ichthyophis bannanicus. The sequence continues at coordinate 1,383,472,400 of CM066032.1, read as the reverse complement.
CTAGAGGTATTCATTTGTTGGTGTGCATTCTATTCATTAAAGCACCTTAATAAATGTACAAGCCGATGTAGAAACCATGCACTAGAGCCCAGTGCTTAAAGCTCTAGGGCAGGGTTTCACAGCGCAACGTTAATGCTGACTCTTTGCTCTGGAAAGCAATATGCAAATTACCCAGTGTGCAAAAAGTCAGCGGTAAATTGGGAGAGCAAGCAAAACACATGTGTACAGAAGTCGGTGTAAATTTGGCATGCTGTCCCAGAGAAACAGGGTCACCTGAGATGAAGTTGTACAGTTCACCTCAGTTGATCCAGGCATCAGGGAAAGCTCCCGATGCCATTGACACACTGTTGAGGGGCCAGTGACCCCCTTGGAAGCAGATCCCCCAACAGAAACAAAATATCTGCTGGCCCACTCTCCCCCCACCCACTCAATAAAAAAATCTCTGGTGGCCCAGTGGCCCCGATCTCCTCCCACTCACCATATAAAGAAAATCCCTGGTGGCCCAGCAGCCCCAAACCCCTCAAAACAAAATAAATTCCTAGTGGCCCGGTGGCCCCCGAACCCCACCACCTCACTCCCAGTACCTTTGCTCTAGATTGGGAGCGTTTATTTATTTGTAAAGTTTTTCTACACCGCCCCTTCCCAAGATCAAGAGCAGTTTACAAGGAATGAAGACGTTACAGAGAACATAGGTCAAAGATGGGAACATCAAATATAATAACTATTTACATGTGAAACTATTTTCAGGTTTTGTTTTGATTTTTTTACATATAACATGTTACAGTTATAAGAGTTCAAGGGTTGTTAGAGGAATCATCTGGTATCTGTGATGCTGATGGGGTTCTAAGTGTTTGGCTTTAGGTTGGGTATATATGTGTTGCCCACAGCTCCTGCTCCTGAGCTGCCATCTTGAAAAATAGTGGCCCTGCGAGGTGCATCCTGGGATGCACCAAGATGCCTTCTGTGTTGCATCCTGGGATGCAAAAGCTGGCAAATTGGAGGTTGGCAAAGAAATTTGAGCCATAGGTGAAATAGGAGGATTAAAGAGGTAAATTGGAGGTGGAGGGACAATCTATCGTTTACTATGGAAAACACTGGCACTGCAAGCATCTCACACCCTGGCCAGCACTTCCTGATTTTGATCTTGCAAGATGAGCATCAGGCCCTGCTTGCCTGCCAAAATGAAAGTGCCATTCAGACTGCAGTGCTGGAGCTGCTGCGTTAAATAAGAGGCTGGCTGATGAGTTGCAGAAAGGCTCCTGCTGCTGCTATTCCTGCTCATGGCACAGCAGCATTGTCCATAATGGTAGAAGGTGGATATGCAGGGGAGGGGAATGAGAAGCTAGGGGCAGTGCTGGGGGGACAGAGGAAGAGAGGCAGGAAGTATGGATGCTGCGAAAGGGGAGAAACTAAGGCAACAGGGGACGTGAGAAAGTGAGAAGGAGAGGTTGTAGTTTAAATTGCAGGAGAGCTTGTAGTTTAAATTTAATACTCCCTCAGGGCCTAGTATCAGCAAAGTACTTTTAGTTTAAATTTAAAACACAGAAGAGAGCTTTCTGGTTAAATTTAGAACCCAGCAGAGAGCTTCTAGTTTAAATTTCATAATAAGTCAGAGCCTAGCAGCAGCAAAGAGCTTTAATTTAAATCAAATCAGAATATAACTTAGCATAAAAGGCAAAACAGGGTCAGTATTCTTTGAGCAACAAAAAAAGTCTTCTAGTGACCTTTACAAAGAGGCCTTCTACCTAGGGGGCAAGAGACCTGTGAAACATTTTCAATAGGTGTTAACACCAGGTGGCAGGTCAAAAGGCCATTTTGAAAGACTCCTTCTATCCAAGCAAGGACTGTTAATCACCCAGGAAGTTGGTCACAGCTTACTTCAGAAGCACAGGACAGGGTACTGTGTAGCAGCCCTCTTTTAATAAGTGCTATTTCCCTCCCTCCCTCCCCAACACCCACCCACCCCTGAGATAATCGTAGCTTTATAGGTACTTACACATCTTAAAGGAAAGGAGGTGCTCTCAGGTACAGCTCATTATCCAAATCAGTCATACACTAAGGACCTGCAATTAATTAAGCTTCAGGTGAACAAGGTATATTAAATGTATTAGGTACAATTTTATTAATATAAGTATCCATAACAACCCTTAGTAAGTAAAGAACTTAAAGATCTAAACACAAGCTTAAAACTAAGATGCAGACAGCAGTCCAGCAGCAAGATGGGGGCTTTCCAGTCTTTTGCATTGAGTGTCACATGTATGATTTTCTCCCAGTTGGTGAGAGGTCTTATGTGTGCACTAGCTGCAAGGAGCTCTTTGCTCTCAGAGAATGAGTCTGTTCTCTGGAGGCTAGAGTAGCAGACTTGGGAGACATAAGAAAGACAGAGAGGTACATAGAAGAGACCTACAGGGATATGGTCTTAAAGTCCTACCTCCAGTCTGGCAGCATTCCTGTTGCCATGGAGGAGAGAGGTCACGTGACAGGAGAGCATCACCCTGGTGTGGCAGAAAGTGATCCTGTAACTAGGACCTGTCTTCCAGGTGATGTAAAACCCTCTCGCACAAAGGAAGTTTCTCCAGGGCCATGTGCCAATGAGGAAAGGATTAGGACAGCTGTTATAGTTGGTGATTCAATCATTAGGCATGTAGATAGCTGGGTGGCTGGTAGACGTGAGGATCGCCTGGTAACATGCCTGCCTGGTGTGAAGGTAGCGGACCTCACGCGCCACCTAGATAAGGTGTTAGATAGTGCTGGGGAGGAGTCTGCTGTCTTGGTACATATCCGTACCAATGACATAGGAAAATGTGGTAGGGAGGTTCTGGAGGCTAAATTTAGGCTTTTAGGTAGGAAGTTGAAATCCAGAACTTCCAGGGTAGCGTTCTCTGAAATGCTTCCCGTTCCACGTGCAGGACCCAAAAGGCAGGCAGAGCTCCGGAGTCTCAATGCGTGGATGAGATGATGGTGCAAGGATCAGGGTTTTGGATTTGTTAGGAACTGGGGAGCATTCTGGAGAAAGGAGGGGCTCTTCCGAAGGGATGGGCTTCACCTTAACCAGGATGGAACCAGGCTGTTGGCATTAACCTTTAAAAAGGAGATAGAGCAGCTTTTAAACTACATAATAGGGGAAAGCTGACAGTCACACAAGAGCGCATGATTCGGAAGAATGTATCCTTGAAGGATACTACCAAAAGCAGAGAGGTTCCAAAAAAGAGTAAAGTAGCCCAAATGCCCTCGAATATGGAGCAGACAGAGCTTAAAGATCCCAAATTATCCATGCCTACCAATAGCCAGATTAATATGAATAAAAAACAGCCTCTAAAATGCTTGTATGCAGGGCCGGCCCGTCCATTGAGCAAGAATGTTTTTTGCACAGGGCCCTGCGTTTCAGGGGGCCCCGCGCAAAGAACATTCTGATTTTTGTCAACATTAAATTAAAAAAAAAAAACTGGCTGCTGCCGCTGCCGCCGTGGCAGCAGCAGAATGGAGTGTCCCGCGGGGCCCCCTCTGCCCGTCTGAGTCCCTCCCTCCACGACGGCTGAGCCCCTCTGTGCCGGCTTTGAGATTCGCAAAGGGAGAGTGTCTCCCTCGCGTCTCTGTTAAGCCCGCAGGGGCTGGTGGGAAATTTCCCATCTGCCCCTGCAGACTTAACAGAGACGGGAATCTCAAAGCCGGCACGGAGGGGCTTGCCGAGCTCCGCGGCAGCCATGCGGCTCTCCATGCTGCTGTCCTTCGTGCGCCCCGTGGGGTTGGTGGTGGTCGGCATCTCCCTGGGCTTCACTCTCAACCTGCTGAGCGTCACCTGGGTGGAAGAGCCGTGCGGGGCGCGGAGCCGAGGAGGCATCACGGCAGCAGGGCCCCCGCAACGCGGCCCGAAAACCCAACTCGGTCCCAGTGGGTTTGGTGACGGACAACGCGCAGAGCTGGGAGCCGAGGATCGTGCCGTATAAAGAGTCTGTCCCCCAGGCAGCGCCGCAGAAGACGGTCAGGTAGAGGTAGAGGGGGAGGGTCCATCGAGCCCGATGCCGGTCAGGCTCTCGAGCTTCCTGCTCCCCCCCCGGGGCCTCAGTCACATACCCGGCTTGGACTTCACTAGATGCCCTCGTGGCCTTGGGCAAGTCACTGAACCCCCCCCCCAAAGAATCCAAGTCATCAGTGACCTTCCTTAATGTTTCTTACCAAGTTTAAGTTACAATGTAAACTGCCTTGACTGAGATGATGATGATGATGACTTATTTAACAGATAACGTATATCACCTTATCTCGGCACCCGGGCAATCCTCTAAAAATGCGTATTTGGACAGCGCCCTTGTCAATGCTAAACTTTTATTTTGTGACTATGTGCATAATGAGAGAGATTTCAAGAGTCTCTTACAAGGGCATGTGGATTAATCTACACTCTGCCCGATCGTCCTGTGGGTAAAAGTAAGCGCTGATGATAGAGTAAAACTAGCAAGTGCTGGCAGCAGCACAGACTCGATCTGCTCTTTCTTCTGAGCTCTCCTCCCCCTCATGAAAAGCAGTTGCCTAGACCACTGCCTAGTGGCTGGCCAGCCCTGTTTGATGCCATCCCTCCCAGAACAATCTTATAGTGCAGACATTTGGAATCGTACTTTCAATTATTGAAGTGTTTTCTAAATATGTATATAATGGGGGAGCTTTCAAAGAGCCACAAAAGTAAATGGGCAGTTTCCAAATTGCTCGTCCTTCCTGACCTCAGTACCGGGAAAAATGGTAGAAACTATCATAAGGAATAAAATTACTCAGCATGTAGATAGTCATGACCTAATGGGAGACAGCCAACATGGCTTTAGACAAGGAAGATCTTGTCTTACTAATCTGTTATGTTTTTTTGAAGGAGTGAATAAACAGGTGGACAAAGGTGAGTCGGTTGATATTGTGTATCTGGACTGTCAGAAAGCCTTTGACAAGGTCCCTCATCAGAGACTTTTGGCAAAACTAGAGTCATGGGATAGGAGGCAGTGTACTATTGTGGATCAGGAACTGGTTAAAAGATAGAAAGCAGAGGGTAGGGCTAAATGGCCAATTTTCCCAATGGAGAAAGGTGAATAGTGGTGTACCCCAGGGATCTGTGCTGGGTCCGCTGCTTTTTGACATATTCATAAATGACCTGGAAAGTGGAATAACGAGCGAGGTTATCAAATTTGCAGATGACACAAAACTATTTAAAGTTGTTAAAACCCAAGAGGATTGTGGAAAATTGCAAGAGGAACTTGATAAATTGGAAGACTGGGCATCAAAATGGCAGATGAAATTTAATGTGGACAAGTGCAAGGTTATACACCTAGGGAAGAACAACCCAAACTATGGTTATACGATGCAAGGTTCCACATTAGGAACCGCCACCCAGGAAAAAGATTTAGGCGTCATTGTGGATATCATGCTAAAACCCTCGGCCCAGTGTGCAGCGGCAGCCAAGAGAGCAAATAGTATGCTAGGTATGATAAGGAAAGGAATGGAAAATAGAACAAAAGATATTATAATGTCTCTATCTGTTCCATGGTGAGACCACACCTTGAATATTGTGTGCAATTCTGGTCGCCGTATCTTAAAAAGGATATAGCGATTTTAGAAAAGGTTCAGAGAAGAGCCACCAAAATGGTAAAGGGGATGGAAGGATAATCCTATGAAGAAAGGCTGAAAAGGTTAGGGCTCTTTAACCTGGAAAAGAGACGGCTGAGGGGAGATATGATAGAAGTCTATAAATTAATGAACGGAGTGGAACGGGTAAACGTAGATTGATTGTTTACCTTATCAGAATGTAGAAAGACTAGGGGACATGCAATGAAGCTACAGGGTAAACTATTTAAGACTAATAAAAGAAAATATTTTTTCACTCAACGTGTAATCAAACTCTGGAATTTGTTACTGGAGGATGTAGTAAAGGCTGTTAGTGTAGCTGGGTTTAAAAAGGGTTTGGACAAGTTCCTGGAGGAAAGGTCCATAAACCATTATTAAGAAGGGGCCCAGGATATCCATGCTTGACCCAGTACAAGCATTGTGGAACCTGTGTCTCTTGGGGAAACTGCTAGGTACATATGACCTAGATTGGCCACTGTTGGAAACAGAATACTGGGCTTGATGGACCTTGGTCTGACCCAGTATGGCGTATCTTATGTTCTTATGATAATGGCTTTTCTGATGGTCTCAGGCAGCTCTCTTGTCTTCACCATTGTGAAAATGAAACAGGGAGTGAATATGGCTATGGGGGGGGGGCTAGGACTGGAAATGGGCTGATGGGGTTAACACTGGAGGTGGGCTGATGGGGTTAGGAGGGGAAATGCGCTGTAGGCGGATGGGGGGTTAGGACTGGTAATGGGCTCTGGGGGGGGGTTAGGACTGATAATGGGCTCTGGGGGCTAGGACAGGAGATGGGCTGTTGGGGAGGGGTTAGGTGTTGAGGGGGGCTGAGGGGGTGAGGCCTGGTACTGGGCTGTGGGCTTTTGGGGGGGGGTTAGGACTAGTAATGGGCTGATGGGGGGGGTTAACACTGAAGGTGGGCTGATGGGGTTAGTACTGGTAATGGGCTGTGGGCTGATGGGGGGTTAGGACTGGCAATGGGCTATGGGGGGGTTAGGACTGATAATGGGCTATGGGGGGCTAGGACTGGAAATGGGCTGATGGGGAGGGGTTAGGACTTGAGGTGGGCTGATGGGGTTAGGACTGATAATGGGCTGTGGGCTGATGGGGGGGGGTTAGGACTGGCAATGGGCTATGGGGGGCTGACTGGAAATGGGCTGATGGGGTTAGGACTGGAAGTGGGCTGATGGGGGGTTAGGACTGGTAATGGGTTATAGGGGGGGCTTAAACTGAAAATGGGGTGATGGGGGGTTAGGACTGGAAGTGGGTTGATGGGGGGCTAGGACTGGTATTGGGTTGGGGGGTTGCTAGGACTGGAAATGGGCTGATGGGGGGCTAGGACTGGAAATGGGCTGATGCAGGGACTAGAAGGAAATGGATGCTGGGTGAGGCTGGAACTAGAAGGGAGCTGATGTTTGGGGAGGATTAGAATGGGATGGGGCTGGGAGAGCAAAATGGAGAGGGGAAAAATATTTTGTGTGGGAGGGATAAAAAATCTACAATTGGCCGGGTATTGGGAGAGTAAGTGGGGATTAAGGATGGAGGGGTAAAATTTGAGTGGATGAAATAGGAATGAGGAAAGAGCAAAAGGAGAAAGATTAGTATGTTAAAGCAGATGTAGAGAGAGAATGGAAAAAAACTAGAAGAGAGAAGAAAGGACAAATGGACAGCAGACGATGGAGAGTTAGCAGAAGACACAAAGAAACCAGAAGAAAGTGGCTGGAGCAATTGCAGCTGAAAAAAATGCACAAAAGGTAGAAAAATATCTCTTTATTTTGAATTTATTAATTGGAATATGTCAGCTCTGGTAAATGTGCATCATTAACGTCTGCGCTTTGTTTAGTACAAGAGCAAATTAATGTATAGTTTTATTTCTACAGTGTTGTACATTCCAAGTTTGGCTTTTGGGATTCCCAGTTTAATTATTGTCTTCCTGTTTCTAAATTGTGATTACTTGTTTGGTGATGGTCTATGTTCTGCATGTGTAACTGAGCTGAGGTGTTCTGTTTATATAATTCCTATTTGACATTTCCACTTGTTCTCTTTCCCCAGTAGGTCATGTATTGTTGTTCTCTGAAATGTATTGGTTTAATATTTGCATGTTTCCTTTTGATAGGTAAGGTATGGTGCTTTGTGAGTCCTGGTAATGCTGTCAGGATACGGCGGGTTTGCTATGGGTTCTAAATGGGCAGTGTTTGTAGTAGTTCCTAATGTGTCTGGCGGTTGACACTGGATTATAGTAATGTAGAAATCTTTTAGTCTTTCTTTATCCATACACTCATTAAGAGGCATGTTTACTAAAAGTTAGTATATGGTAACATTATGCAAATATTTATGCAAATGAGGCCCCGCACCGAGTCTCCGCACATGGCCCCGCACCCCCCTTGGGCCGCCCCTGCTTGTATGCAAATGCTAGAAGCAACTGTCATCCTGATAGAATCCAATCTATTAGTGAACCTCTCCATTTGCTCTCTTATGTCCTGCATTTCAACTTGCACCTTTCCTATCGCCTCTCCATTCGCCAGCATCAACTCCTTCACCGATCGCGTCTCCCCCAGCAGCTCCCGAATCATCTCCTCCGACTCCCGTGTAGCGGCCATCTTGTGTGGAGATAGGGGATCAGACTTTGCCCTCTTGGATCCCGAGTTACCGCCTGCCCCAAAGTCCAACTTTGCGGGTTTAATATTAGCCATAACAATATGTGTTTGCCGAAGCAGTTGTAGCACCGACTTAACTCCGTAATCGCAGAGTTTCTCACACGATCCGTGCCGGGGTCCGGGGAGCTAAGCTCTCAAGCTGCCATCTTGCATTCGCGCAGGCTCCGCCCCCCAGAAATGCCATCCTTTTATAGTTTCCTATAATCTCCCAGCCGTACTCCAGCATACTTCAAGGCTTCTAGCATGGTCTTGATGTTGCTGTAATCTTCTTTAAGTCGTGTGTTATCACAATAAATAGGTCATATATTGTAGAGGGTAATAGTCGCCTAATATAAAAAAATCATCACAACCCCTCACATACAGAAAAAGTAAAGTCCCACCACGGTTCAGTGAATCAATTAAATCTTGATAAATCTCTATATAAAAAGAAACCTGCAGTCTCAGGCAAAAAAGGCTATACACTCTCAGGCTTAATTTCATCAAGAGAGGAGAACAGCGTTGATACACGAGAGGCCGCACATCATTGGACTTATTTTGAATGGGATTTGTGAGATTGCCTGACAAAACCGATCCCCTGATGAAGATTTGAAACGCATCGAAGGTACCAGGATGGTAGCGTCGGGACCATTGGAATTTGGAATTATTTGAACTTGGAAGCATTACGAGATAAGCATAATTATGATATCGAATGACCAGCACAGTCTCTGATATTTCTGAAGGACAGTAAAAGAAGTCCGCTAAAATAACGTGAATAATTGATCCAAAAATACTTTAAATATTTTTAAAGAAGCCTATTAGAGTGGTCGGTGATGTAATATGGCATTACTCTTTAGATGAAATTAAGCCTGAGAGTGTATAGCCTTTTTTGCCTGAGACTGCAGGTTTCTTTTTATATAGAGATTTATCAAGATTTAATTGATTCACTGAACCGTGGTGGGACTTTACTTTTTCTGTATGTGAGGGGTTGTGATGATTTTTTTATATTAGGTAATCTTCTTTTTTTTTTTTTTGAAACTTTTATTTTCATTTTGCAACAAACAAAAGAAACAACACACCAAAGGAGACAAAACAAGTATACAATAAAGAAAAGTAAACCCAATTACCCCCCACCCCCACGCTTCTTCTCTAGCTGATTATGTCAGCATGTGAGCGCTTCCAAACAACAGTGATTGTACATCAAAACAATCAAAAGAGTATCTGCGATACAGAATAATCATGAGACAAAGATATATATAAATTTAGACAGTCAGATGAGAGCATTGAGCAGAATGTACATAGTCATTGAGCATCTTCCATTTAGACCGATGATGAGGAGTCTGAATGGGGGAAGCAAACATACGAGGTATTTGTTCATATTTACTGTAGAGACAGACATGATTCCACCATTCAGTGGGGCTCAATTGGGAGCTATTTTTCCAGTATTTCGTAATTAGGGAAATAGCAATGCCTAGCATAAAGTCCAAAAGGAAGTAAGCCGTCTTTGGAAGAGAGGGGATCCCCGCAGCTGAGCGAAGTCCCACTATCCTCCAAGAAAGGGGCTCTTGAAAGTGCAAAATAGACTGGATACGACCCCAGACCCGACTCCAGTAATACTGTAGTGCGGGACATTCATACATAACATGAGGTAGTGAACCAATGGCCGCATGACATGTCCAACAATTATTGCCCTGAGTAGTGTTCCATTTGGCTAATCTGTCAGGAGTGTAAAAACACCGGTGGGCTAGAAAGAAGAGTGTCTGAGTGAGTGAGGCGGATCGGGAGACCCGTGTCACTCTACTCCAGACAAGGCTCCATTGCTCCGGGGTCAAGGTCACATGCAATTCTCTCTCCCATGCTTTCTGCGCTATAGGGGTATCCTAGATATAGCATTACATAAGGTTTTGTAAAAATTGGATGCTACACCCGGTGAGCTACCGATAGATCGGATAGTCTCCAACCAACCTTGTGTAGGGGAGGCCGATGGCGGGAGCACCTTAGCACTCCTAAGGCAATGCTGAAGTTGCACCAACTGAAAGTAGTGTTTCGCTGGGAGACCAAATTCAATTTGCAATTCACTAAAAGTTTTCCAGCGACCTTCATGGAACAACTGACTAGGAATCCAAATGCCCCTAGTGTACCAGGGGCTCCACGCCATCGGCTTATTTTGTATTCGAAATCGAGGGTTGTACCAAAGTGGGAGCTTGTCTAACGGACAGAGTCGGGAGTCTAAAGATTGCATGAGATTATTAAAGGCACCTAAGGTGTCTAAAAGCATTGGTGGAAAGTGGGAGTCTGATGGGAGAGTCATACCAGGGAGAAAAGTAAGAGGAATCGGTTTGCAAAGGTCCTCTTCTATGTCTAGCCACACAGGTCTACTCGGTACTGGATCTTCCAGCCAACGAGCACCTTGTTTGAGAAGAAAAGAGTGATGATACTTCAGGAAATCAGGGAATCTGACACCCCCATTTTCCTTATCTGCTTGCAGCTTATGTTTCGCTATCCTAGGTGTCTTGTTTTGCCACAAGTATCTAGTCAGAAGGCCCTCGATATCTTTATATAGACGTCGAGGGAAGAGACAGGGCACCATTTCTAAGATATAATTCACTTTCGGAACAATCATCATTTTTATGGTTTCTAATCGACCCCACCAGGTAAGCGTTAAAGGAGTCCAGCGGTGAGTAAGCGCCCGGACTTTAGAGGTTAAGTCTTTGGCATTGAAGGAGATAGTGTCTTCCAAAGGAGAACAATAGTGAACCCCAAGGTATTTGACCATGCGAGGTTGCCATAAAAAGGGGAAGGATTGCATATCTGCCTGATGAAGCAGAGGATTTAATGGAAAGGCTACCGACTTAGTCCAATTTATCTTATAACCGGACAGTTGTGAGTATTTACCAATTTGCTCTAGGACAGCCGGTACTGAGTCTATTGAGACAAAAAGCATAAGATCATCAGCATACGCTGAAATTTTGATTTCCCTATGGGTGAAGGGGACTCCATGAATCTCCTCCGATTGCCGGATTAGTAAAGCCAAGGGTTCGAGTGCAAGATCGAAGAGGAGTGGAGACAGTGGGCATCCCTGGCGAGTGCCGCGTTGAAGGGGAAAAGGCTGAGACTTTAAAGCATTTGCGCATATACTGGCTGTAGGCTGAGCGTACATGGTGCAAAGACAACGGAGAAAACCTTCCCCGAATCCGTACCAGCGGAGGACTGCAAACAGGAAGGGCCACTCTAAGCGATCAAAGGCCTTCTCAGCATCAAGTGAGAGGCCAACAAATGGGCGATCAAGATTAACTGCGGTAGTCAATACATGGCATAGAGTCCGAGCATTGTCAGCAGTTGATCTACCAGGAATGAAACCGCATTGATCTGGGTGTATTAAGGTAGGCATCCTATCCGAGAGCCGGGTAGAGAGAATGGTGGCAAAGATTTTATAGTCCGCGTTTAGGAGGGAAATTGGACGATAATTAGCTGTTAGTTGCGGGTCTCTCCCCTCTTTCTCAAAAACTACTACATTTGCCATTGAAAAGGACCCAGAAGGAGAACCCTCCTCGGCCAGAGCAGAAAAATAAATTTTCAAAACTGGAGCTAAATCAGCGTGAAAGGTTTTGTAGAATTCAGCGGGGAGACCGTCTGGGCCTGCGGCTCGACCTGAGGCACATTTCTTAATAGCAGAATGAATTTCTGAGACAGTAAATGGTGTGTCCAAGGCCACTCTATCTTCGTCAGATAGGGTCGGTCTTTGTACTCCTGAAAGTAAGCGTTCAAATACATCTGGCTCAAAATCACATTCAGATTGATAAAGCCGAGTATAAAAGTCACGAAAGAGTTCTAAGATTTCGGTATCTTTAGTGACCAAGCCCCCCCCCGACGGATTACGGAGGGTGGTAACACGCTTGGCTTCTTTTCGACCTTTTAGGGCATTTGCTAATAATTTGCCAGCACGATTATTTTCCCGATAATATAGCCCTTGTTGTGATTCAATATTTTTAACAGCAGCAGTGTGCAAAAGCTGATTGTATTGAAAACGCAAGCGTTGTAAACGGAGTAAAATACATGGGTCAGTACGGGACGTGAGGAGACGCTCCCCAGCTTGTATCTGCTGCTCTAGAATCAGTAAATGCTGCTTTCTTTGTTTCCCCTGCCGAATTTGATAGCTAGTTATAGTGGCACGGATAGATGCTTTAAAACCCTCCCACCAAGCCCAGCCCGCTGTGTCATGGGGTGAGTTAAAATGAAAATAATCTTGGATAGCGGCCTTTATATCAACCTGAAAATCCTTTTGACCCAGTAGGGATCTATCAAAAAACCAAGCTCGGGGAGAATCGTCCCGCGCAGTGACACGTAATGATAAAGATATGGCAGCATGATCTGAAATATGGAGAGGATGAGTCCTAGTCGTGTCTACTTGAGAAATCAGTGCTTTGGAAATGAGAAAGAAATCTATTCTAGATTGGGAGTGATGGGGGGCAGAAAAGAAAGTGAACTCTAAGTCGGAGGGGTGAAGCAGCCTCCATATATCTACCAGCGCAAGATCTTGCATCAGAGCTGTAAGGGTAGCAAGACTCTTGGGTGGACTACTCGTTCTTGGCGGCTGTCTATCTATCAGAGGGTCTAACACTTGATTAAAGTCACCACCAAGTATTAATGGAGTATTGGCAGAGGCCTGTGCCAACTGCGCAATACTTGCATAGTAAGCAGGGTTGTCCACATTCGGGGCATAAATGCAAATACATGTAAATTCACTATCTCCAACCTTGAGGTGTACTCGGGCCCATCTACCCTCCTTGTCAGCGCTAGTATCAATTACAGTAGCTTGCAAAGATTTCTTAACCAGAATGGCTACCCCGCACCGTTTAGAAACGGCGGGAGAATAGGCAGCCACCATGTAAGGCTTAACATTGAGTTTCAGTGTTTCAGCAGAGTTTAAGTGCGTTTCCTGAAGAAACGCTAAATCAGCATGCTCATGGCTAAGATAGCTAAGGATTTTCTTTCTTTTGATTGGACTATTAATGCCCTTTACGTTGAGTGATAAAATTTTACATAAAGCCATTCAGACAAGTTAAAAATTCTGAGCATGATAGCGCACCTAATTTCACAATGTCCCTCATATGTACTGTAACAGGCTGTACATATGGCATAAAAGAAAATAAGCTTAGATAATACAATGAAGCGCCCCACATTAAAAAAGAAAAACCGCAGCGCGGTAGAGAAGAAGCAAAACCCCAAAAATTACTGGCGACCATGTGTCTGCGGGGAGAAGCCCCAGAGAAGGCCGAAATTGAAAAACACATAACCTGTAGGACTGTGCGTGCTCCGAATCCGACCGAGGCACACATCATGGAGGGAGAGGAGACCACAAAACAAGAGTCATAGAAAGAAAGAAAGAAAGTCCAGGAAGTCTCTGTGCTTGACTATGACCGCCGCATCGGGCCCTTCAAAATGGCGGACAGAGCCGGCGAATAAAAGTCCACGTCGTTGAATTAGCGCATCTGTTCTGCTTCTTTGGAGTCTAAAAATGTTGATAGTAGATCAGGATCTTCGAATGTCCTGGTTTGGTTGTGAAGAGTCACTCGGAGCTTCGCGGGATACAACAGGCCAAAGCGAGCCTGTAGCTGTTGAAGGCGAGGGCGAAAAGCAAGGAGTTTCTTCCGTCGGTCAACGGTAGGCTTTGCCAAATCAGGGAAGAAGGAGACTTTGTGACCTTCAAATTCCAAATGATGGTTCGCCCGGGCAGCATTTAAAATTTGTTCCACTTGTTGATATCGTAGCAAGCGAAAGATAATAGGCCGGGGGGTCGTTCGGTTGAGCGCCATGTGGGTAGGAACACGGTGTGCACGATCGATTTCCAATTCTTTATGAAAGGTGATCTTCAGCAAGGAGGGAAGAGTTTTGAGCAGGAATTCTCTCATATCTCCCGCTTCCGCCCCCTCCGGTATTCCAATGAGCCTCACATTGTTGCGACGGGCTCGATTATTGCTATCTTCTAACTCCTTTTGCAGATTCTGTATCTGGCGCTCGGCCTTGTCCAGTGCGCCCAAGCGCACCGCGTGCGAGTCGAGGACCCCCGCCATATTGTCCTGCCGTAATGAGAGACTTTCAAGTCGGTCCTGGAGCACTCCAAAGTCTTCTCGCAGGGCTCTAAGCGCTTCTCCATTGGACTGCACCAATTCCTTCACGCCGCGTAGTTCCTCCAAAATCTCCAGGTGCATTTCGGGGTTTTCACGAAATGGAACCATCTTCTGTGGGGAGGACACCTCTGTTTTGGAGCGTTTTCCGTGAGAAGAAGAAGGAGACCCGAAGTCCAAGCGCGCTGGTTTATGGGCCGCCATCCCCCCCGAGGTACCCCGGTCAGCCCGGAGCGAAATAGTAAGTTTGTATAGGTATTAAGTCAGGATTCTAAGTAGGCCTCTCGGGAGCTTCAGCGCGAAGCGTCTTACCCGCTGGACATCAGGCTCCGCCCCCTAGGTAATCTTCTTTAAGGCTCACTGAATGAGCCTTATGTAGCAGCCCGGCTTTGAGGCTCCTGGAAGAGCTGTCAATGAACAAGCACCACTCCTTCGGGTTACATGCAGTTCCGATAGTGTTGAACAGACTGGTCACATTGTGGCAAAAGCAGAGCCAACTTGACTAGTGAAGAAGGTAGAAAAAGTTTGGTGATGCTTCCTCTGACCTTTGACTTGCACACTTTCATCCAACAAGTTCAACTGCTTGAACTTGGATGTCAAAGGTTCGGCATTGGACTTGGTGAGACTAAGAACTCTGACCAAGTCGTTGATGTCATTTTGGTTCAGGTAGTAAGGGGTTTCTCTCCTCAGCTCCACCTCTGATATTATAATCTAGATCTGCAATGTCTTCTTTGTTTTCTGACTTGCTGCTTTCTTCTGAAGACAGCTGCTTTCTCTGTGGAGGAGTGGGTACAGGGCGTTCTGGGCAGTGTAGCACCAGGGCAATGGATGAAGGAATGCTCGGATACATGACAGAAGGGGCATTCTTGTCAGTCTGACATTTGGAAGGATCCACCATGCAGAGGTAGCAATTACTCAAGTGGGTTCCCACCAAATTCTTAGGATAGCAAACTTCATGACTCTCTTTTCCCCTCTGTACCATCCTGCCAAAGAAAAAATATGAAAATAAAAAATAATTATATATATGTAATTATGATGATAAAATTAATTTGAACTAATGATGTTCTTGCTAAATATTTCATACATTATGTAAAACAATAAAGATTATATAACATTAAGGGCTATGTTTACTAAACTGCGGTAAACGTGAATAACGTGCGTTGAACGACGTTAACGATCGTTAGCATGCTATAGCGCTCGCTGTAGCGCATTAACGATTGTAAACGTGCTATAGCGCGCGTTATCATGCGCTAATGCGCGTGATGCTCCGCGGCGCGGTAAAACAACGCAGAAGGCGGAGAGAGGGCGGAGAGAAGGGGTCAATGGGCGGAGAGTGGGTGGGGAGAGGCTCCCATTACACTAACGCGCTGAATTTCACAGCTGAATTCCAACACGAATGAAAACCTGCCATTAAAGGCATATTAAAGGGGAGAGAAACCATTTAAATGTCAGCAATGTACAGTCTAGGCAGGGAAACCAAAAAAAGGTGATAAGTGTGATACATGTGCACAAAACAAAAGGGCACAGAAACACTGAAAATGACCCCAACAAACTGGAAAAAAACAGCAACCAAGCTGGCCAATAGTGGTATCAATGAGAAACATCAACCCCCCCCCCGAGTAAGCTCCATTGAACAGATATTTATGTATTTCTTTATGTTAGTTATGTATTTATAAACCGCGGAAGGGTCCATACCCCGTCCCCATACAAGGTGCACAGGCCCACAGTGAAATAGCACTGTTCAGGGACTTCCCCACCATCGGACAGGGTTCCAATGGCGTGCACATGTCCCGCAACATCAGGGCGGGCATGTCGGAACGGGCAACAGGTCAGATGCTGGAGAAGGGGATACAGAGGGCTGCAGGCGGCACATGCTGTGGAGCAGCTGGGCCACAGTGGGGACTAGGGTGATGCCTAGCTGGCCAATAGGAATGCTGAAACAGTAGAGCAGCCAGACAGCAACTGCTGAGGGCCCAACATGGGCAAGAGTGTGCTTCCCACAGTGTCACAGGGAATAGTACCCAGCAGGTACCCCCAATGGCACGGAACATTGGCAGGCGGTGCTGGGGGAAAGCGTGGGCAGCTATGCAGGCACCCCCACCCCAGAACACGCACCATAGGCAGCCGCCTACCTGCACACTGGATGGCTTGAGACCACACACCACCAGCACCACCAGCAGAAGGGCATGTCAGCATGGTGGCTGAGGGATACTGGTGGTGGAGGGGGCTGTGGCAGCTGCCCAGAGCAGACCGTGGCCTAGCCCTGTGTAGGTGGGTGCCATGCACTGCAACAGACAGGCCCTGTCTGATGAACAGTCATGCTATCACCAGGGAACGCACCATCTCTGTGAGAACATGGTGGTGCAGTGCACAGAACCAGTGTATTCAGAAGCAAAGGGTCACAGGTTCAGGTCCCAGCTGTGGTTTCCGCCAACCCAGTCCTCATATTTTACCCACTACTAGAACGGGCTAATACAAACAGAACTGGTCTTGCAGATGACGTAAACATGCCCAAAACACCCACATTTTACCCTACAGAGCACAGACACCATAAACATGCACATTACCTAGAGCAGAGCCTCCCAAATGCAGTCCTGGAGGGCCAAACACCATCCCGGTTCCATGCTGCCTCTGATACAGATGCCTGTGCTGCATTTCTATGCGCCACCCCCATGGTATGCAGATGTATCTCATGCATATTCATGAGGGACAGCATGAAAACCCGAACAGTGTTTGGCACCACAGGACTGGAGTTGGGAACCTCTGCCGTAAAGCAGCAGCCAACAGGGGCAGACACACCCGCACCCACAGGCACCATTATCCAAAGCCTCATGGAGAGGCAGGACTTTGGGCTCTGTGTGCATCTCTCAATATTAGCACATGCATACCGTATTAATGCCACCCTAAACCTGGGAATATGTTACACAGCTATCAGAAGGTTGCTATGAGCACTGGCAGATAGCAATTCCTAGGTTAAGTACAATTTCCTGAGTGAGCTGCATCATAGCAACCTTTCTGATGTCTGTGGAGTGTGCTACAGGTCCTGTGTCTAACAGTGTTTACCAACCTGGGGAGTGAATCTGACAGTATTGCGTACCATAGCCATGCCTGCACTGTGCCCAGGACTGGTGTGGTGGCCTGGGCTGCCCAACACCTCTAGTGTTGCACAGTGCTTGCATAGGTGTGGGGAGTGCTTGTCTGTCTATCCAGTGTGTGGTGGCTTCCAACACCCTCCACAGCCCACACTGCTAGCACTGTTGCCAGTATTGGCCTGCCAATGTGCATAATGAGGAGCAAAGTACCGTGGGAATAGCCTGGATAGGGTGTCCTGGCCTGTCCGCATCTGCACAGGGCATAGGGCAATGGCCGGACATTGTAGTGCCCGGTACCACCTGCACGGACAGGGTGGCCATAGCATGTCCTGCTGGGAGGTCACTCTCACCCTGACTGAGCAGTGACCATGGCATGGCTAGGTTCCACCATAGTCTGTATAGCATTTCTCTTATGTGATGTATATGGGTTTTCTTTTGGGGACCAATCACGGACTTATCTGCTTGGTGTGTATGCTGATATCCCCGTTCTGAGTACATGCATCTCCTCCAGGACCATGCACTATGGACTAGCTGGCGGACTGTCTGCAACTAGTATGTGTCTTGCTGGAACACCGTGCAGGGTGCAGCGGCTGGAGGCTTGCTGCTGGGGAATGTCAGATAATGGTGGGGGGCAGATGAGCATTTCCAGACCTGCTGTCTGTCTGCTCTTGCTGTATGGGTATGTACTGCTCTGCATTGCCTGCCCTGTAGGGTGTTTGATCCCGAGTGGGACTGGGGTGATGGTCCCCTCTACTGCCACTATTGCAGAGGGTTGGAAGTGGATCTGTGGGCGGGAGATCCTGTCCCCCATCCTGAGCCCTAGAGGGTGTGTTGGGTGGTGGTATGTAATCTCCCTGGTAACCACAGCAGAATGTGGGTGTGGTGCCGTGCAGTCCTCCTGTAGCCAGCCATGTGTTTATTAGCAGCTCTAGCCCACTGGTTACTTCACTGCCCATGGAGCCAGTGGTCATAGGTTCACAACCCACAGTGGGGTTCATTGATAGGGCTGTCTTAGGCATTGTCTATTTTTACTGTATATTAGTGCTGCCAGCAGAACCAACCTCAGAGTACTGTCACCTTAGGGTAGCTCAATAGGCGCCCTATAGGGCGCCTTATAAGGCGCCCTATGGAGCACCTTATATGGCACCCTATAGGGCGCGCCTTACGCGGCGCCCAATAGGGCGTGACTTACGTGCCGCCCTATAGGGCGCACATTACGCGGCGCCCTATAGGGCACACATTACGTGGCGCCCTATAGGGTGCACATTACGCGGCGCCCTATAGGGCGCACATTACGCGGCGCCCTATAGGGCGCACATTACACTTCGCCCTATATTATATGTATTATATGCCATTTGGAAGGAATATTTAGGCGCTCCCTATAGGGCACGCCTTACACTTCACCTTATAGGGAGTGCCTAAATATTCCTATCAACTGGTATATAATACATGACCATGTCAGAGAGAACGTCACTATTGGAACATATTTCATAGGAAGGGTACACTTTTCCTGACATATGCAAACTGTAACCCGCCTGCAGACTGCGGATTAAAATATTATAGTCGGCTTTCAAAGGGTTACACAGGATGCCTCAGCCAGCCTTAACTCATTGGGCACACTGGGGAATTGAACCCATGACTCTTGTACCATCAGTCTGTGTAGTAGCCATTGTGCTACAGCTCTGTTTCTGTCTTTGGGTGTCTGCGCGCTGTCTTAAGCGTGCGTGCAGTAGCACGCTATAACGATCGTTGTTGCGCGGCACGCAATAACGAGCGTAACTGCGCGTTATTGGTTACGATGTCCCACCCATGTCCTTTTTTGGCTTTCCTTTCACTAACGCGGCTCCTAACACGAATTGCACTAACGCAGTTTAGTAAACATACCCCTAAATGTCACAGTCTAAGCCAGCATCAATTGTCCATCTTAACTTCCAGAGTTTTCTTGCAGTGCTCACAAGTGAAATGAGCTGCCCAGGGTTTGTCCTGATCCCAACAGGCATGCAGAAATATACCTTGTAAGCTTCATACATCTTGGCAGATGCTTCCACGGAGTACTTTTTCACTCTTGTCTTGATAAAATCACCACATATGTAGCAAAATGCATCTGCCGGATGCTTACAGACTCTTGATGCCATGTCAGTCCACTTAAGAAGCTAGAATGAAAATCAATTGATGAGCTTAAGACATATGTTGTTGTTGCTCGCTCCTAGGTTTCCAGTTGGTAAGGAGGCTGCTGAATGACTGTGCTCACTCAGCGCAAATCTGTTGTAGACGTGAGGCAGAAGTGACGTTATAACAGTCACCAAAAGGCTTTTATTAAAAATTCTCAAAAGTTATACAAAGTTCAAAAAGTTTTGCAAAGTTCTGGAAAGCTCTAGATAGTTCTAGAACTTTCCAAAAGGTACTCCAAGTTTACTTTGCACTAAGGGGTATGTTTACTAAACTGTCTTAATGTTACCGGCATTAGTTGCAGTCTTACTGTGACGAATGCCATTTAAGGTAGTGGGCGTTCCGGTCTTCAGGTAGCATTTCGGGTTATCGCACAATAAAGTCCATTATTACGTGATAGACGGAGCCGTGGCACATTAACATGCATTAGCTTTAATTAGGCGTGCTGACCTACAATCACAGCAACAGAGGTGTAGCACACTGGTTAATACATTGACTGCTGCTACAGTGGTCATGCGTTTGATCCCTCAGTGGGCTCAGTTAAAAGACTGTCTGAGGCAATCCCTTTTCCTGCTTGTAACAGTCAGACACATCCCAACAATTTTTACTGCCAGCCAAAAAAGCCTCACCCCAGTGCCGCAACCTAATGCACCTTTTAGGGCGCACCATAAGGCACATCATAAAGCACCACGTCATCCAAGGCAGGTCATAATGTGTCCCAGAGGGCGGCAGGAAAGGTTGGCACCCTCCAAGGCAGCATATAAGGCGCCCCATAAGCTGGCCAAACCTAAGGTGCCATGAAAGAAGCCCCAGGGATGCCAAGGTGACACAGGAGATGGTGCCCAGGGGCACAAAGGTGCCCCAAAGTCACAAGCATGAAATGGTATGGCTCAAACAAAGATGTACCATAACACTGCACAGAGCACCAAGGAAAGGCAATGAACAAGTGATGGAAGGAAGTAGATGACGGAGCTCATGGACCAACCAAATCTGCGTGCAGCCCATGTGGCAGCAGGTAAAGTGGACAAACATATCGGGGGCAGCTATACCGATGTACAGGGTGATGGTAATGTACAGTGCAACAATGACAGTGTATGTCAGAGGATGGGGATACGTGTCCACCAGAGGAGGTAGAGGTGGCAGGATAAGTGCAATGACAGGGGGACAGAGGAGAGCAGTGCCATGTAGAGCAGACACAGGAGAGGCAAACATGAAGAGCCGCAATGCAGAAGAGTGTGCCAGTGCAGGACACGGGGTAACAACCTGTACATTAGGGCAGGATGCCACACAGTTGGCACACACACACACATAGATGGACAGAAGGATGTATGGCAACAGTGATGAGGGTATAATGTGGCGGCAGCACAGATCTGCACAGATATGACTGTTATACGAATGAAACGTAGTTGTATAGGACAGCCATAAAAAAAAAGGGGAACAGAGAGGAACTGAACCCATGGTTTCTGCTACTGAAATCATTAGCATTAACCATTGTGCTACATCACTGTGAGAGTTAACACATCAATGGCTGGCTACAGAAAGAGTGCACGTCACCATAAAACTGTCTGCTGGGGCTACCAGGATAGGATAGAACCAACAGTACCCATAATGCAATTCACATGCAGAACAGCAGTCTACATCTGCTCACCAGATGGGGTATGCACCTCTACAGCATGTCAGCTTGGTAGGGGGCAATGAACGTGCGTGTTACTGGCACAGAGTACTCACAGGCCATGCCACTGTGTGTGTTCTGTGCTCACCCTGAGGATGAGGTGGAATGGCCAGCAACAGGTCCTGTCAGACGGCTGCCTGGGTGAGAATCTTCACAGTCTTGGCAAGTGCATATATCTATATGATTTGCAAGGGATTGTGGGCAATGTAGTTCATTCACACCAGACACAGCTGCTGACAATAATTTAGTTGTGCTCAAGTGTTAAAGCCAATAAGATATTTATTTATGGGGTTATTTCTCCCAACACAGATATGCTTGGTAGCACATAAATCAGGTTACTTGAAAAAAACAAAATCAAAATCAGGAAAACAACATTCAAACTTGTCAGGCATTAGCTAATGTTTTCTTAGCATATATCAAACAACAAACGAAAAGCCACAAAGAAAGAAAAAAACAGTTCTTTTCAGGTTAACTTCTGATAACTTCCCATATAGATTCAGAAGTGATTCTCTCCTAGCTCACAAGCAATTAAGTAAGGCTCAATTGCTAGCAGTTATCCAGCTGAAACCCCTTAGCTGGCTTGCTTTCTACTGTGTGGGTCAAATCCTGCTTCAGGAGCTTTTCTGAGTAGATTAAAGAACAAGTTTGAATTTCTTTGTGATGGTTGCTGTACTTTGTAACAGAAAATCACCAAAGGAGTTTGGACAGAGAGCAGTCCATATAAACACATTCTTCATCTGCAATCATTCCTCCTTCTTCAACAAGCATGGGTTCAATATCCTGGATTGGCACAGATGAATCTCTCAATGGAGCACTTTCAGGAGAATACTTGTTTCCCTGCTGTCTTTCAAGGTTATAGCTAGGGCATAGATCAGTGTTCATACCTGAGCTTCCATTGCTGTTAGAGTTCCTCTCCATATAGCCTGGCCAGTATGTAGTCCAGTTCTTATGTCCAGCCTTCCAATCCAGATCCCTGGACACTGGATCTCTCTTCACATACCTTCTGGCACAGGTCTTAGGGTCCCTTCCACGTGCAGCCGTCTCCCTCACAGGTAGCGTCTGGAGATTCCTAGCTCTGCAGCACCATTCCTCTGGCTTTCCCCAGTCCAATGGTGTATGCTGGCCCTTGAAATGCCTCCCAGTATACGTACTGCTCTGGACTCTTCTAGACCTCTCAAAGGCTTTTCTCTTCCTTCTTCGAAAGGGTTTCTTTCCCTCTCTGTCTGTCCGGTTTGGCTTCTGCTTCTGATGATCCTTCAGATGAAACTGATGATCAAGCTCAAGCTGATTCTCAGGATAATGAGGATAATTCTCTGTAGAATAAACTCTACCTTTATTCTGCTCAGATGAGTGCTCCTCCCTAACACAGCGCAGCTGTGCTGAATCAGGCCCTGCCCTTTGAGATGAGTGCTTAGGGATTACCATATAGCCCTCCTGATTGAACACACGCTTCCCCACTTCAGCTCCTCTAATGGCTGTTGGAAACCTGGTGCATTCTGGGACTGGTAGTCTTTTATGGGAAAATTCTGTTTTCTTATTTCTACCAGAACTGACCGGTTGCTTGTTCAGAGTCACTTCACCTTTTCTATAGCTCCTTCCTGAGCTATGATAAGCTTCCTTATCACATACCCCCCTGCTTAAGTTATTACGGACTGGTGTCACTGGTGAAACTTCTTCTCTACAGTCCGTAATACGGGAAAGGGCATCCACATTCTTGTGTAACTTCCCAGCACGATGTTCAACTTGAAAATCAAATGCCTGTAAGGCCATGTACCAGCGTGTCAACCTGGCATTGTGATTCTTCATTTGCTGCAACCACTTAAGTGGGGCATGGTCTGTGACCAACTGGAACTTTCTCCCTGTAAGGTAAAACCTTAACGCCTCCACTGACCACTTGATAGCTAAACATTCTTTTTCTATTGTGGAATACTTTTGTTCAGCCGGTGACAACTTCCTGCTCAGGTACATCACAGGATGCTCCTCCCCTTCATGACACTGGGATAGAACCGCTCCTAGCCCTACGTCCGATGCATCTGTTTGAACCAGAAAGGGTTTCTTGAAGTCCACCCCTTTCAGTACCGGTCCTGTACACAATTTTCCTTTTAGGACTGAAAAAGCTTTTTCAGCTTCAGGTGTCCACTTTAGCTGGTTTGGACAATTCTTCCGCAGCATATCCGTGAAAATTGCACTTTTCTCTGCAAATTGCGGTATAAATCTGCGGTAGTATCCAATAAGTCCCAAGAAACTTCTTAGTTGTTTCTTTGTTGTTGGAGGAGGAAAATTCCTGATGCTATCTACTTTACTCATTAGAGGTTTAATTTTTCCTCTTCCCACTAGGTGGCCCAGGTATTTTACCTCCCTATTTGCAAAGGCACACTTCTTCGGGTTTAAAGTGATTCCCGCTTGCTTCATGGAGCACAAGACTGCCCTGATCCTCTTCAGATGCTCCGCCCAGGTGTTACTATGGATTATGACATCATCCATATATGCAAAAGCATAATTTTGGTGGGGTCGAAGTACCTGATCCACTAACCTTTGGCAGGTAGCCGCTGCTCCATGCAGTCCGAAAGGCATCCTCTTGAACTGGAAAAGGCCAACGGGGGTGCTAAACGCAGTCTTCGGCTTCGACTCCCTGGTGAGAGGGATTTGCCAATATCCTTTTGTCATATCAAGGGTGGTTAAGTATTGAGCCTGTCCCAGCTGGTCCAACAGCTCTTCAATTCTTGGCATTGGATATGCATCAAAAACTGATATGGCGTTTACCTGCCGGAAGTCAATACAAAATCTTAAAGATCCATCAGGCTTCGGCACCAGGACTATGGGGCTATTCCAGGGACTCTTTGACTCCTCTATTACTCCCATGTCCAACATCTCCTGGACTTGTGCCACTACTTCCTGTCTCTTGGCTTCAGGCAAGCGGTATGGCCTTTGACAAACTAATTTCCCAGGTGGAGTTATTATTTCATGGGCAACCAAATGTGTCTCCCCAGGTATGGGTGTCAACACATCTGGGAATTCTTTAAGCAATTTCCTAATTTCTTCCTGTTGTACCACTGTCAGGTCCTCCCCTATTTGGGGCTCTGATTTTTCTTTACAATCAGATACCTGGAGTCCCAAATCTTCCTCTTCATTCACCTCCCTCTCTCGGGCACAGGTGGCAGCTAGGCTTTTAACCCCTTTGACGTCAGTAGAACCAAAGCCTTTGGTTCCACGCTCAGAATTTTCCAGGGATGTGACCTCCTCCACAGGTGGAAAACCCAGCCTCTCACAGATCAATTGGGCAATTCTGTCTCCTGTCTTCACGTGATAGTCATTCTGTCCAAAATTAAATAACAGAACTTTAATATTGCCCCTGTAATCAGGATCAATTACTCCCGCACCCACATCGATGAAATATTTAAGGGCTAATCCAGACCTTGGGGCTACTCTCCCATAGCATCCAATAGGTATTTCCACTTGGAGACCGGTGTCAACCAGGGCTCTCCCTTGGCTAGGTACAGTCACATTTTCTATGCTGCATAGGTCAAACCCAGCAGCTTGAGGGGTTGCCCGCTTAGGAGCTTGGGCCTTCTCTGTGACCCTATGGTACTTTAGGATGAATGTCTGCTTTGGGGTAGCTTGGTCTTCTGGACGCTTAACCATCTTTTTAGCTGGGGTCTGAGGACTTCCAAATAAAGGCCCGGGAGCTATTACCATTAAACCTTCTCCCTCCTTCTTTCCTAGTCCTTCCACTAGACCCTGCTTAAATCTTGGCCAGTCTCTTCCTAGAACCAAATCAAAGGGTAGCCTAGGCACCACTGCTAACAGGACTTCCTCTTGTTCCCCCAGGCACTTAACCTTTAGCCTATAGGTGGGATATGATGTTGCAGCACCATGAATGCATCTGATGTGAACTTGGCTTTCAGGGGTTCTAGGCAGAAATCCTTCTTGGGCCTCTATCCTCTTCCAAAGCCTTTTTGACATCATACTCTGGTCTGCCCCAGAGTCTAACAAAGCATCTGTGGTAATTCCTTGCACATCAACCATCAAAAGAAATCCTTCTTTGGGCTGTTTTAAATCCACACCTACTAAGCTAGTGTGTGACTGGCATCCCTTTTCTAAATGTCCCCATTTTCCACACTTGAAACATTTCTTTCTACTCCACTGTGTCATCTGGTTTGATACAGTACATTCATTTTCAGAAACATTTTTAATTATTTTTTTTTCTGATACAGCACATCTTGCCTCAGCCCCAATCTTCAGAGTGCCACCCATTCTATGGCAAGCCTGCGTGGCTTCCAAGAATCTCTCTGCTAGCATGGTTGCCTCTCCAAGATTTTGGCAATTTTGCTGTATAAGGAAAGTGTGAATCACAACCGCAATAGATCCCAAATTTCTTCAGAGTAATACCATTGTTTAGCGAATATGTAAAATAATTACTCCAATATGTTAGTGTTTCCTGCTTTCAGGTATTCTATAGACAGTTTTCTTGTAAATCTACTTATCTTTTTCTAAGCGGGTCTCAGACTTACGGGCTACTTCCGGTGATAAATATCACTTAGTGCACCTTTTGCATCAATGACCCATTTTCATATATTTCTTATATCTTTCTTATAACTTATTCTAAACTTATATTTCAAACGTCCAGTTGGATAATATGAGATATCTTATATCTTATAACAGCAAGCTTATCTTTTATCTTTGTCTTTTTCTTCAATTTCCCAACGCCAGACTGGGCGCCTCTGCGTTTCACAGCCTTTATGTTTCCTCAGGGGTTTTTTCTTTAGACAGGCTTGTGATGTCAATTATCTCATCCGTTGCTTCTAAAATTGAACCCGGTTTTAAACAGACTTGTAGTTTCAATTATCTCTGGAACAACGAAAAACATCAAATTTAAAATCATTCTCTTTTATGCCTTCAGAAGAGACCATGTAACTAATATCATTAAAAAATGACAACTGAGTGCTGCTCACCTTCTGTGGCTACCAAGCTTAAACCTGATTTTGGATAGCAAAGGGACACGCATGCGGGTGTGCGTTTCCAAAGATCTTTTAACTTCCTGTGTAATCAGGCTCGTGAGATTGAACACCTTGGTTAAAATTAGGATCAGGTGCATAAAGCCCAATCTATTTGTGTGTTCAAGCCTTGAGGGGTTATTGTTTGCAATGTGTAAATCCATCGTTGTTCTCGAAGGACCAAAGTTTGATCAAGGGTTCTACCCCCCGTACCACTATCAATTCTATCGATACAGAAACAGCGCAAATCTGCAAATGTGTGATGGAAAAGGAGGCAATGTTCCACTATTGGGGCTGACAATGATTTACATTTCAACCTGCTCTTATGTTCAGATAATCGGACCTTAAAAGGGCGCATGGTTTTACCAATATACAATAATTGACATGGACAACGTATAGCATATACGACCTGTGAAGAGCAGCAATTAGTCGTGTGACGTAAGGAGTACTTTTTGTCATGATATTGAAACCACGTTAATTCTTCATTAACTTCACATAGAGAGCAATCTCCACACTGTGAATGGCCCTTTGATTCATTGAGAACGAAACTATTCGATGTTTTAAGGACCGTAGGGCATAACAGTTCCTTTAGATTCCTATTTCGAGTCCACACACATCTAATTTGTTTTTCTTTCAGTGCAGGCACACTTTGAATGACATTCATGTGTTTTTGAAGTATGTCTTTGATTCCCTTGCTATGAGACGAAAATTGAGTAACCATATTAATTGTAGAATCCAATGGTCCGATTATCTGAACACAAGAGCAGGTTGAAATGTAAATCATTGTCAGCCCCAATAGTGGAACATTGCCTCCTTTTCCATCACACATTTGCAGATTTGCGCTGTTTCTGTATCGATAGAATTGATAGTGGTACGGGGGGTAGAACCCTTGATCAAACTTTGGTCCTTCGAGAACAACGATGGATTTACACATTGCAAACAATAACCCCTCAAGGCTTGAACACACAAATAGATTGGGCTTTATGCACCTGATCCTAATTTTAACCAAGGTGTTCAATCTCACGAGCCTGATTACACAGGAAGTTAAAAGATCTTTGGAAACGCACACCCGCATGCGTGTCCCTTTGCTATCCAAAATCAGGTTTAAGCTTGGTAGCCACAGAAGGTGAGCAGCACTCAGTTGTCATTTTTTAATGATATTAGTTACATGGTCTCTTCTGAAGGCATAAAAGAGAATGATTTTAAATTTGATGTTTTTCGTTGTTCCAGAGATAATTGAAACTACAAGTCTGTTTAAAACCGGGTTCAATTTTAGAAGCAACGGATGAGATAATTGACATCACAAGCCTGTCTAAAGAAAAAACCCCTGAGGAAACATAAAGGCTGTGAAACGCAGAGGCGCCCAGTCTGGCGTTGGGAAATTGAAGAAAAAGACAAAGATAAAAGATAAGCTTGCTGTTATAAGATATAAGATATCTCATATTATCCAACTGGACGTTTGAAATATAAGTTTAGAATAAGTTATAAGAAAGATATAAGAAATATATGAAAATGGGTCATTGATGCAAAAGGTGCACTAAGTGATATTTATCACCGGAAGTAGCCCGTAAGTCTGAGACCCGCTTAGAAAAAGATAAGTAGATTTACAAGAAAACTGTCTATAGAATACCTGAAAGCAGGAAACACTAACATATGGGAGTATAAGGAAAGTGTGCAAATCTTTAGGGACCGCAGACATAAATTGTTCAAGCATTATAATGTCTAATAACATTTCTACCGTCTTTTGCTCAGGCTCCAACCATTTTACAGCTAAACCTCTGATTCTCTGACTCAGAGCCCTGGGTGTTTCACCCACTCTCAATGTAGTAGCTCTAAACATTCGCCTATACTCTGAAATAGACAACCCTAGGTGATCTCTAATAGCAGCCTTTTACATCCTTATAATTCAAAGCCTGGACTGCTGGCATTGCTCTGTAAGCTGCAAGCGCCTCTCCAGTTAATGAGGCTGCCAGCCTTATTGCCCACTGGGTCTCTGGCCATGCTAATGCTTGTGCCACTCTTTCAAAAGACTCTAGAAAATCATCAACATTATCATCTGGAGTTAGCTTCCCAAAACTAAATGCCCCAATTCCCTGATTGAGTCCCACACTGTCCACATGTGGTGTACCAGTATTTACTGCTGGTCTTGCATCTGTTCCACTTTGGTTCTGCAGCTTAACTAGGGCTTGCACCAGATCAAGCACTGGCTTCTGCTGGTCCATTAAGGCTTTCATAGCAGTGTCCTGAGCCTGCTGTGCTAGCTCCTGTTGCCTGCTAAATTGGGCTGTCATCCATTCAGCTAGTTCCCTTGGATCCATCTTGATCCCTGCAAGAAACAAAGAAAAAAACCAAAGTGCACCACCTTCCAAACAGGTGTGGTTTTTTTCTACTTTTTTTTTTTTTCAATTACCCCTGTGCTTACTCCCATCCACCACTAGACATGCCCAGGTACTTATTGCCTTGTGCTAGTGATGAATCCAGCTCTGCACAGGGTCTTTTCCTCCTGGGACATTCACTTCTCCTCCAAAGTGCAGTTGAGGGAAAATCTTTTTTTTTCCAGTTTTAAACTTGAACTTTAGTTGTAATCCTCAGCAAGTAAATCCCCTTTGTGCAAAAGCAATCCGAAAAACTACGCCATTTGTCAGACGGCTGCCTGGGTGAGAATCTTCACAGTCTTGGCAAGTGCATATATCTATATGATTTGCAAGGGATTGTGGGCAATGTAGTTCATTCACACCAGACACAGCTGCTGACAATAATTTAGTTGTGCTCAAGTGTTAAAGCCAATAAGATATTTATTTATGGGGTTATTTCTCCCAACACAGATATGCTTGGTAGCACATAAATCAGGTTACTTGTTTTCAGTGTTAAACTTGAAAAAAACAAAATCAAAATCAGGAAAACAACATTCAAACTTGTCAGGCATTAGCTAATGTTTTCTTAGCATATATCAAACAACAAACAAAAAGCCACAAAGAAAGAAAAAAACTGTTCTTTTCAGGTTAACTTCTGATAACTTCCCACATAGATTCAGAAGTGATTCTCTTCTAGCTCACAAGCAATTAAGTAAGGCTCAATTGCTAGCAGTTATCCAGCTGAAACCCCTTAGCTGGCTTGCTTTCTACTGTGTGGGTCAAATCCTGCTTCAGGAGCTTTTCTGAGTAGATTAAAGAACAAGTTTGTATTTCTTTGTGATGGTTGCTGTACTTTGTAACAGAAAATCACCAAAGGAGTTTGGACAGAGAGCAGTCCATATAAACACATTCTTCATCTGCAATCATTCCCCCTTCTTCAACAAGCATGGGTTCAATATCCTGGATTGGCACAGATGAATCTCTCAATGGAGCACTTTCAGGAGAATACTTGTTTCCCTGCTGTCTTTCAAGGTTATAGCTAGGGCATAGATCAGTGTTCATACCTGAGCTTCCATTGCTGTTAGAGTTCCTCTCCATATAGCCTGGCCAGTATGTAGTCCAGTTCTTATGTCCAGCCTTCCAATCCAGATCCCTGGACACTGGATCTCTCTTCACATACCTTCTGGCACAGGTCTTAGGGGCCCTTCCACGTGCAGCCGTCTCCCTCACAGGTAGCGTCTGGAGATTCCTAGCTCTGCAGCACCATTCCTCTGGCTTTCCCCAGTCCAATGGTGTATGCTGGCCCTTGAAATGCCTCCCAGTATACGTACTGCTCTGGACTCTTCTAGACCTCTCAAAGGCTTTTCTCTTTTTTCTTCCAAAGGGTTTCTTTCCCTCTCTGTCCGTCCGGTTTGGCTTCTGCTTCTGATGATCCTTCAAATGAAACTGATGATCAAGCTCAAGCTGATTCTCAGGATAATGAGGATAATTCTCTGTAGAATAAACTCTACCTTTATTCTGCTCAGATGAGTGCTCCTCCCTAACACAGCGCAGCTGTGCTGAATCAGGCCCTGCCCTTTGAGATGAGTGCTTAGGGATTACCTCATAGCCCTCCTGATTGAACACACGCTTCCCCATTTCAGCTCCTCTAATGGTTGTTGGAAACCTGGTGCATTCTGGGACTGGTAGTCTTTTATGGGAAAATTCTGTTTTCTTATTTCTACCAGAACTGACCGGTTGCTTGTTCAGAGTCACTTCACCTTTTCTATAGCTCCTTCCTGAGCTATGATAAGCTTCCTTATCACAGTCCGCAGTACCCGGGTAGGTTGAGGTGGGCTGTGTTTCAGGCCTCTATCAATGCCAGTGTGTGATAGGTATTTGTTGCAGGCACCTTTAGGAGGTCTCTGTGTCCCTTTGTAATTGCCAGTCATGTTTGGCCCTTATGGACCATGATGCACACAACATAGTGCATATCCACTGTGCTTGCTATGGTCACCTGTTTAGGGAGCAGGGGTGTGTCAGGGTGCACATGGTGACAATGTACTTAGCAAACTGCCCTCTCTGGGTCAGGGTGGGGGACCTTCACTCTCAACCTTTGCAAGGGGGGCAGGGGAGGTACATGAGAACAGGCTGTGGGATCAGCAAGCCCAGTCCTGGTGGCAAACGGACAGCTGCTGAGGATCTGCACTTGGGACAGGGCCACTGGCAGATAGGTTGTGGGCCCAGTCAGCTCAGCTGCCCACCACCACTGCAATCTGACATTCACCAGCAGAGGGCAGTCAGTGTGCACCTGCTGCACCCTGCAAGGTGGTGCAGCCATACAGATGCTAACTGCAGACAGTCTGCTAACTAGTACATAGTGCATGTTCCTGTAGAAACTGTGTGCACCCAAAACTGGAATATTATCACACACACACCACACAGGTATGTCAGTGATTGTGCCCCAAACCCCCCCCCCCCCATAAATATCACTTAAGAAAAATACTGTATAGCACTATGTGGGAACCTAGCCATGCCGTGGTTACTGCTCAGTCAGAGTGAGAGCGACCTCACAGCATGACATGCTGTGGCTACCCTGTCCATGCAGTTGGTGGTCATGTACTACAATGTCCCAGCCATTGCCCTATACCCTGTGCAAATGCACCCTGCCCGGGCCATACGCACAGTACCTTGCTCCTCAATATGCACATTGGCAGGCTAACACTGGAAACAGTACAAGCAATGTGGGCTCAATAAGGTGTAGACAGCCACAACACACTGGATAGACAGATACACACTCCCACACCTATGCCAGCATTGTGCAAATATAGAGATTTGTGGCAGCCCTGGCCGCCACACCAGTCCTGGGCACAGTGCAGGCATTGCTATGGTACTCAATACTGTTAGGGTCACTCCCCGGTGTGGTAAACACTGTCAAAATCAATAACTGAAACACACTCCACAGATATCAGAAAGGCTGCTATGATGAATCTCTATCAACAAATTGTGTTTAACTTAGGATGTGTTAGCTGACATTAATTATAGCAACCTTTTGATATATGTGGAACGTGTTCCCAAGTTTAGGACGGCATTGCTAAGGTATGCAGGTGCCAGTATTGGGAGATAGAAATATAATGACAGAAAAAGACCACATGGCCTATCTAGTCTGTCCTTCCATAACAACTACAACAGTCCCCTTTTTACCTTTAGAGATCCTCTGTGTTTGTCCCATGCTTTTTTGAATTCAGTTACTGTCTTCATCTCTACCACCTCCACTGGGAGACTATTCCACGGATCCACTACTCTTTCCGTAAAGAAATATTTCCGCATATCACTCCTGAATCTATCTCCCTTCACCCTCATCTCATGTCCCCTCATAGCAGAACTTGCTTTCAATTGAAAGAGGCTCTCTCCCTGAACATTTATGCCATGGAGGTATTTAAACATCTCAATCATATCACCTCTATCCCGCCTTTCCTCTAAGGTGTACATATTAAGATCCTTCAGTCTGTCCTCATATGCTTTATAATGAAGACCACTAATCATTTTAGTAGCCACCCTCTGCACCGACTCCATCCTGTTCACATCCTTTTGAAGGTGCGGTCTCCAGAATTGCACACTATACTCCAAATGAGGTCGCACCAAAGACTTATACAGAGGCATTATCACCTTCTTTTTTCTGCTAGCCATTCCTCTCCGTATGCACCCAAGCATCCTTCTAGCTTTTGCCGTCGCCTTTTCTACCTGTTTAGCTACTTTAAGATCATCAGATACAACCACGCCTAGGTCCCGCTCTTCTTTAGTGGACATAAGTACTTCACCCCCTATACTATATTGCTCCCTTGGATTGCTGCATGCCCAAATGCATGACCTTTTTTAACATTAAATCCCAGCTGCCAAATTCTAGACCATTCTTCAAGCTTAGCTATATCCCTCCTCATGTTATCTACACCTTCTTGGGTGTCTACTCTATTGCAGATTTTGGTATCATCCGCAAAGAGGCAAACCTTACCTGAAAGCCCTTCCGCTATATCACTAACAAAGATGTTAAAAAGAATCGGACCAAGGACAGATCTCTGGGGCACACCACTGATAACATCCTTCTCCTCAGAGTGAGCTCCATTTACTTGTACTCTTTGTCGCCTCCCACCCAAACAATTTCTAACCCAAGCAGTAACTTTAGGGTCCATCCCTAGGGTGCTCAGTTTGTTTATAAGTCGCCTGTGAGGAACAGTGTCAAAGGCTTTACTGAAATCTAAATACACCACATCTAGGGCTCTCCCTCGGTCCAACTCCCTGGTCACACAGTCAAAGAAATCAATCATATTTGTCTGACAAGATGATGCTCCGTGCAGGGCCCAACAACCTGACTCTCCATGAGGCTTTGGATAGTGGAGCCTGTGGGTGTGGGTGTTTATGCCCATGTTGGCCGCTGCTCTAGGGCAGAGGTTCCCAACTCCAGTCCTGGTGGGCCAAACACTGTTCAGGTTTTCATGCTGTCCCTAATGAATATGCATGAAATACATTTGCATACAATGGGGCGGCACATACAAATGCAGCACAGGCATATTTATTAGGGGCAGCATGAAACCTGAATGGTGGTTGGCCCTCCAGGACTGCAGTTGGGAAACTCTGTGCTCTGTAGGGTAAAATATAGGTGTTTCAGGCATCTTTATTACCATGGTTTAGTACTGGGTAAAATATGGGGACAGGGTTGGCAGGAGCCACAGCTGGACTTGAACTTGTAACCTTCTGCTCCCAAACACACTGGCTGTGTGTACTGCACCACACTGTTGCCACAGGGGCAGACTGTTCCCTGGGGATACCTTGACTGTTCATCAGACAGACCCTGTCTGTTGCAGTGCACGGCACCCACCTAAATGGGGCTTGTCCATGGTCTGCTGTGGGCAGATGCCACTGCCCCCTCCACCACCAGCACCCCTCCGCCACCATGCTGCCATGCCATTATGCCGGTGGTGCTGGTGGTGTGCAGTCCCAGGCCATCCAGTGTGCTGGTATGCAGCTGCCTATGGTGTGGGTTCTCGGGTAGGGGTGCCTACATTGACATGCGCGCTTTCCCCCGGCACCGCCTGCCAATGTTATGTGCCCTTGGGGGTACCTGCTGAACAATATCCCCTTTGACACTGTGGGACACACACACGTGCCCATGTTGGACCCTTATCAGTTGCTTTCTTGCTGCTTTACAGTTTCGGCATTCTTATGTGCCACCTAGGCATCTGCCTAGCCCGCACTGTGCCCCAGCTGGACCAAAGCATGTGCCGCCTGCAGCCCCCTGTATCCCATTTACAGCATCAGTACAGTTGCCCTTTCCTACGTGCGCACTCTGCTGTTGCTGCACATGTGCCATAACAAATCTGCCCAATCTAAACGACAGAAACCCTGATCAGCGTTATTTCAATGTCGGATCATTCACTTTGTAGGGGGACAGAGCATAGACCCTTCCAAACATGATATCTTAATTTTTACGCTTTGTCAGTAGTGTTGCTTTATGTTTCTCATTAATATCACTATTGGGAAGCTTGGTTATTGGGATTTTACATGTGGTTCTGGTCATTTTATATGTTTATTTTCCTTTTTGGTTCCTGCACATGTATCACAACTATCACTTTTCTGGGTTTCCCTGCCTTTGCTGCACATTGCTGACTGAAATGGTTTCTCGTTCCTGCAAATGTGCCTAACGCGAGGGTTTCACTGGCATTAGTGTTCAGACCCGGATTTCACAGCATTTGTGTGCCTGGAGCCTCTCCCCGCCCACTCTCCGCCCATTGACCCCTTCTCTCCGCCCTCTGGGAAGCCTTACTCCACCCTTCAGGCCCGGATTTCACAGTGTTAGTGTGCCTTAATGCCG
Organism: Ichthyophis bannanicus; assembly: GCA_033557465.1. Classification (NCBI taxonomy): domain Eukaryota; kingdom Metazoa; phylum Chordata; class Amphibia; order Gymnophiona; family Ichthyophiidae; genus Ichthyophis; species Ichthyophis bannanicus. Next base: position 1,383,437,912 of record CM066032.1, on the reverse strand, counting down.
CCACCGTGTTATCGCACGATAAGTGATGTTATCGCATGATTTATCACGTGATAACGTCACTTATCACGCGATAATACCACCACTGCAACGTTAAGATGGTTTAGTAAACATACCCCTAAATCTATCTAGAATGTCCTGCAAAATAGGTAATTTTCAAAAATATTATTCTCCTGGTCCCAAAAGCAACGTTTGTGGGCCATAATTACCATTTCCTATGGTTTTGAGACATAAGATCGGAAAATAGCACTTATTACCCAGGAACAAGAAAAAAGTAAAAATTTGTTACACAGTGAACTAGTATAGTTTAGATCAATATGCCTAGTACTGCCCCAGGTTAACCTTAGGCCCCCAAAAAAATTCAGTTACGGCTATGCCACTGATATGTATACAACTAGTAAACAATAACCTGTCTAATTTATACAATCCTACAAGTTCCACATCCATCAAACATCCTCACAAAATGTTTACTGAGCTTAACATTTTCTTACCCATAATCTCCACACCAAAAACAATCACACAAGACAGGCAGTCTACCCCCATTACATTTCCCCAATCACCAACACATTCACACTTCTCTTACTCTTGCTCTTGACTTCAGCTATAAACCTGCAGCTGCACAAAAAAAACAATCCCTTTTCCCAAAGAACTTAGGGTTCACCACAAAGTGGTATGTTTACTAAACCGTCCTAATGTTACTGGCGCTAGTTGCAGCTATAATGTGAAGAATGGCATATAAGGAGTGGGCGTTCCAGTCCTAAGGTAGCAAGAATATGTATCGCGTGATAGTGGGCGCCGTGGCATGTTAACGCGCGTTAATCCTAAGTACATGCCAGCGCAATGTTAGAAGCTATAATGATGTAGCCCACTGGTTACTGCAATGACTGTGGAGGCAGAGATCATGGGTTTGATCCTGCAGTGGTGTAATCTAAAAAGGCTGTCTGAGGCATTTTCTTTTAATTTAAATCAGTGCTGCCAGCAAAAACACCCTCACAGTGCCGTAACCTAAGGTGCCTCATAAGGCGCCCTATAAGGCGCCCCATAGGTCACATTATAAAGTGCCCTGTCTGCCAAGGCACCCTATAATGTGCCCTATAGGGCACTGTATAGGGCGCCTTACAGGGTGCCTATGAGGCACCTTAGGCTACAGCACTGTGAGGGTGTTTCTGCTGACAGCACTGATTTAAATTAAAAGATAATGCCTCAGACAGCCTTTTTAGATTATACCACTGCAGGATCAAACCCATGATCTCTGCCTCTACAGTCATTGAAGTAACCAGTAGGCTACATTTCAATAGCTGCTATCACACTGCTGGCTGGCTACAGAAAGACTGCAGATCACCACACAAACTGCCTGCTGTGGTTACCAGAATAGGGTAAACCCACCCGTACCCGTGATGCACTGCACATGCAGATCAGCAGTCTACAGCTGATCACATAATGGGGTATGCACCCCCACAGCACCTAGGCCTGGTAGGGGGAACTGACCGTGTGTGTTACTGGCACCGTGACATTGTGCGGGTCCTGTGCTCACCCTGAGGATGAGATGGGGCACCCAGCACCAGGTCCTCAGCACCTGGCTTGGTTGAAATAGGCTGTACTGCAGGTCCCCATCAGTGCCAGTGTGTGATAGGTAGTTCTTGCAGACACACCTAGAATGCACCTGTGTTCATCTGTATTTCCCACTCACGTTTAGCCTTTGTGGACTATGATGCATCCAGAATAGTGCCATGGTCACATGTTATAGATGAAGAGAGGTGTTTGGACCCAAAAGCGGTATATGTAGCACCACCCAACCCACTCTCTGTGGTTCAGGGTGGGGGCAGGATCTCCCACCAACAAATCCACATTGTACATCTCTGCAATGGTGGCAGTAGAGGGGACCATCAACCCCAGTCCTGCTGGGGAACAGGCATGCTACAGGGTAGTTGATGCAGATCTGTACAACATATAAGGCAATGGCAGACAGGCAGAACACTGGAGAAGCTCAGCTGCTGCCCACCACTATCTGACATTCACCAGCAGAGGGCACAGTCAGTCTCCACCCTGCAAGGTGTTCCAGCCATACATATGCTAACTGCAGACAGTCTGCTAGCAAGTACATAGTGCATGTTCCTGAAGGAACTGTGTGCACCCAAAAATGGGATGTGAGCACACACACCAAGCAGGTATGTCAGTGATTGGGCCCCAGAAAAGAGAACCCATAAATATCACTTGAGAGAAATGCTGCATAGTACTATGGGGGAACCTAGCCATGCCATGGTCACTGCTCAGTCAGGGTGAGAGTGACCTCGCAGCATGAAATGTGGTGGTCGGGCACTACAATGTCCCAGCCATTGCCCTATACCCTGTGCAGATACATCCTGCTCAGGCCACCAGCACCTTGCTCCTCATTATGCACATTGGCAGGCTAACACTGGAAACAGTGCAAGCAGTGTGGGTTCAGTAAGGTGTGGGCAGCCACAACACACAGGATAGACATACACACACTCGTACACCTATGCCAGCATTGTGCAAATATGGAGGTTTGTGGCAGCCCTGGCTGCCTCACCAGTCCTGGGCACAGTGCGGGCATTGCTAAGGTATGCAATACTATTGGGGTCACTCCTCGGGGTGGTAAACACTGTCAGAAGCAATAACTGAAACACACTCCACAGATATCAGAAAGGTTGCTATGATGAATCTCTATCAACAAATCGTGTTTAACTTAGGATTTGTTAGCTGACATTAATCATAGCAACCTTTAGATATATGTGGAACGTGTTCCCAAGTTTAGGACGGCATTGCTAAGGTATGCAGGTGCCAGTATTGGGAGATGCTGCTCCGTGCAGGGCCCAACAGCCTGACTCTCCATGAGGCTTTGGATAGTGGAGCCTGTTGGTGTGGGTGTGTGTGCCCCTGTTGGCCACTGCTCTAGGGCAGAAGCTCCCAACTCCAGTCCTGGTGGGCCAAACACTGTTCAGGTTTTCATGCTGTCCCTAATGAATATGCATGAGGTGCATTTACATACAACGGGGGCGGTGCATACAAATGCAGCACAGACATATTTATTAGGGACAATATGAAACCTGAATGGTGTTTGGCCTGCCAGGCCTGCAGTTGGGAAACTCTGCTCTAGGGCTTGCACATGTTTATGGTGTCTGTGCTCTGTACGGTAAAATATAGGTGTTTCAGGCATGTTTATTTTATCTGCAATAAAGGTTCTGTCTTTATTACCACATTTTAGTACTGGGTAGAATGTGGGGACAAGGTTGGCAGGAGCGACAGCTAGGACTTGAACCTGTGACCTTCTGCCCCTGAACACACAGGCTGTGTGTACTGTACCAAACTGTTGCCACAGGGGCAAGTCATTCCCTGGGGATACCATGACTGTTCATCAGGCAGACCTTGTGTGTTGCAGTGCATGGCACCCACCTAAATGGGGCTTGGCTGTGGTCTGGTGTGGGCAGATGCCACTGCCCCCTCCACCACCAGCACCCCTTCGACACCATGCTGGCATGCCCTTATGCCAGTGGTGCTGGTGTTGCGCAGTCCCAGGCCATCCAGTGTGCAGGTAGGCAGCTGCCTATGGTTTGGGTTGTCGGGTAGGGATGCCTACATGGACATGCGCGCTTCCCCCCGGCACCGCCTGCCAATGTTATGTGCCCTTGAGGGTACCTGCTGGGTAATATCCCCTGTGACACTGTGGGACACACACTCGTGCCCATGTTGTACCCTTGTCAGTTGCTGTCTTGCTGCTTTACAGTTTCGGCATTCCTATGTGCCACCTAGGCATCTGCCTAGTCCGCACTGTGCCCCAGCTGGACCACAGCATTTTCCGCCTGCAGCCCCATGTATCCTATTTACAGCATCAGTACAGTTGCCGTTTCCTACGTGCCCACTCTGCTGTTGCTGCACATGTGCACGCCATAACAAACCTGCTCAATATAAACGACAGAAACCCTGATCATCGCTTTTTCAATGTGGGGTCATTCACTTTGTAGGGGAACAGAGCATAGACCCTTCCAAACATGATGTCTTCCTTTTTACGCTTTGTCAGTAGTGTTGCTTTATGTTTATAATTAATATCACTATTGGTCAGCTTGGTTATTGGGATTTCAAATGTGGTTATATGTTTATTTGCCTTTTTGGTTCCTGCACATGTATCACTATTATCACTTTTCTGGATTTCCCTGCCTTTGCTGTACATTGCTGACTGAAATGGTTTCTCTGTCCTGCAAATGTGCCTAGCGTGAGGTTTTCACTGGTGCTAATTTTCAGAGCTTTATTTCATGGCGTTAGTGTGCATGGATCCACTCCCCGCCCACTCTCTGCCCATTGACCCCTTCTCTCCGCCCCTGGGGAGCCTTACTCCACCCTCTGGGGTGCCTTTCTCCTCCCTCTACGCACCTCACCGCCGCTGGTGACCTTATTGTGCGATACGTGACGTCATCGTGTGATGATGTTACATTATCATGTGATAACGTTACGTATCGCGCGATAACATCACCGCTGTTACGTTAAGACGGTTTAGTAAACATACCCCTAAATCTTTTGCCTCTGTGTGAGACCATTTTACAATATGATGAATCACTCGAAATCTGACTAGCTATAACAAACCATACTGTGCACGAATGGACTTAAGCACAGGCTGCAGGCCTAAGATGGCCTTCTGTTTCATAGCAGCAGTATTTTCCAAGCCCATTCAGACATGAATTTTGCTGCTGTTATAGGAAAGTCCCAACAATGATTTTGCCTGAATAAGTATCTGCAATGTCTGTTATCTTAGCAGTTTTGTTTCCACTAGCCTTGAATACTGTGCAATAGGTAGATAGTGGGAAGGGATGCAGTGCACCCACTCTATTTCCACTGCTGGTACAAAATTGGATTGGACAGCTTAGCTAGAAAATCCATTAGGAAGCTCATCATATCTTTGTCAAGACCCTCTTGCAGGCCCAGTGTGTGAATGTTATTTTGCTGATTATGATTTGATAGATCTTCCAAATCTAGTTGCAAGCGATATATGTTCTTTGCATTGCCCTGCATTGGTTTGGGCATTGGTTCCAGGAGAGTGAGCTTCTGTTACATTTGTTCTATCCTTGCTTGCACACTAGCTATATACTGTAACAGGCCTAAACTAAACTTAAAGTGTCAGCATAGCAATCACACTTCATATATATTAAGCGCCATTACTTATACATAAAGCAGTGTCGAATATAAGGAATAAGTTAAAAGGCATGGCCAGCATTTAACTTATCCTGAACACTCCAACAGTTGAATATCAGGTCCGTACTCTTTTGGGTTGGCTAATTCAAAGCCCTGATTAAATTCCATTGAAATGTAGCAAGACCTGAAGCCCTCATGCATACAATGTGTGCCCTTGAGTTAATGCTGACTCTTGGCAGCCACTTGGTTTTCTTGGCAAGGTGTGACTAGAAGCAAATTGTCGGGCCTTTGTTTCAAGGCAATGGAGGGTTAAGTGACTTGCCGAAGGCCACATGGAGTACCATTGAGAATCAAACCTTGTACTCCTGACCACTAGGCTACTCATCCACTCCACCCTCATGCATGTAAGCCCTCAAATATCACAGAGTTGAAACAGTTCATTATGATGGCATGAGCAAAAATTCCTCTTGCATGGTTTGAGAGATTGATCAGTAATTACAGGGAATGTTCAGTTGAAGTTGTTAATGCTCAAGGAAGGGCACCCAGATTCTGAAAAAAGGCTTCACATATTTTTTCAGGCAATAATATTTAATCTTTTTGTTGAATAATCAAATATATGATTTTATCTGAGTTATTTATTCAGTGGAATTATCTTTCTCTCTCAACAGGGTTTAGATAGAAGATCTGATCATGTTTTGAGTATAAATTATGCTATAATACAAACCATCCTGGGAGTTCACAAACTTTTCTCATCACTCTACAATATGCTTCAAAAAATACTTAAGCTGCTTCATTTTGATAGTAATGTACTGAATTATCGTGAAATTATTTTTACTCCTGTATATAATTTCTTGCAAACCTTTATATTTCGTACTGGTGGACTCACCTGATGAGTGGAAAATTGGCTTCCTCCCTAAGGAGACTAGTATTTTGAGGAGGCTAATCAAAGGCATGAAGAATCCCACTGGAAGAAATGCAGCAGGCGCTCCCATGATATACAAATTGAAGAAAGAAGCCAAATCAGCATTAGGCCAGATAATTGCACAGAGATCTACAATTTTAATCTGGTTTCATTATCCAATCAGCGTCTGTATGTGGAATCCCACAGGTTTAATTATTTAGCCTAAGCGAAAATTGTGAAGCATTGGCATGCATGACAAAATCGTAAAATTATCCCCAAAACTTTAATTGTATAAATGAATAGTACTTCATTTTAAATTGTAGCATTTTTTCTACTTACATGTATGCATCTAGGAGGGAAAAGACAGCTCAGTAAGCAAAAGCTGATTCAAAGTGCCTTCGAACCTCTTC